>MJUU01021561.1:78684-91265 GCA_002080025.1 Modiolus philippinarum
ATAATTAATAGATTCTCTTCCATTTTTTCTCAAAATTTGGGGCAGCCCGGTGAATTTTATTAGTTATTTTTTATCAAATTTGTGCAGATTCTGTCATTTTAAAGAAATTCCCCCAAATTTGACCAAAAACAATCGTAATAAAATTTTTGAGGCATGTGAGAAAAAAACAGGGTGGGGGGATGAGAATCTAGGATCTTTTTTATTATGGCTTCATCTGCTGTATTATACTTCCTTTGCTAAGAAACTGCATGTAGTGAATTATGTTGGAAAAATACATTTAGGTACATTGTAAATATTATATAATTATTTTAAATATACATATAAATGCATATTCTGCAAAAAGTAATGCATGTGCATATTTTATGACTACTGGTATATACATGTAATTTCTACATTTGTATAAATATTTATTTTTAAACTGTGTACAATTAAAGAAGAATTAACAAGCAATAACAAGCAAGTGCTACCTGTGAAACTTGTGAGAAAACTGGATAACCTTGTTGTCTTGGTACAAATTCAGCAGCAGTAGCAGACAAACTGTAAGCCTAGAAGACAAAGCAATCAAGGAAATGGTTGTGAGTCTGTGAGATAAGTAGAGGCTTGCAGGAACCTGTATTTGCTCACCTGTGTTTTTGTTGCCAGGGTTAAGCAAACATAATCATGACAATAACTAATACTGTGAAAGTACTATTGTTCCTGGGGTTCCAATTTTTGTGGATTTCATGGTTCGCCAAACCCACGAAATTAAGTTACTAAAGAAATGCACTTTTTTCCTACTGTTTCAATGCTAAGAATACGAAACCACGAATTTAAGTACCCATGAAATAGTGATATTTATGAAAACCACGAAAATTGATGTCCACGAATGAAGATACTTCCACAGTATTTGGCTGTCCTTTTGTGTACCGTGTCAGCTCAGTGGGTTTAACTTACAAAATCATATTTTTCCAGAACTGATGGACTTGTCCAGGAATAATTCACTAAAACTTTGGTTCCAACTGAGCAAGCAGTTTCAGATAAAATTTCCCATAGGATCCTATGTTCAACTACATTCTGATGCACAGGGTCATTTGATAAATTGTCCAAAAAATGACAATTCCACCACAGTTTGGTGCATTCCAGATAAGGAAGATATTTTCCTTAGTGACAATGCTGTTCTGTCTGACTTAGTGCCCATTTCAATTGACAGGCAGGTTCATCAATTATAATGTTGAAAGGGATGCATCAAACAATGATTCTACCAAAGTTTGGTTACAACTGAGCAACCAGTGTCAGACAGGGAAGAATTTAATGATTTTCTTGTGGGGGTCCTTTGAAAAAAATCATATCTTGATGGCAGACATAACAAATTATATTTAATTAGTGTATATGTCTCCCCCGTCACCACTCAAGAAAATTCACGGGAGAAGATCAAAATGTTTCCAATATAAACTTTAATCTATGTTTTGGGCTGTCAGCCATGTATTTCAATTTCGATCAAAATAAAATAAGCAATCTGTGTTAAGGATCTTCCATATATACTAAGTATATATATTGTTCCTGTAAAGTTAGCTTTAATTTGATTCAGAAGAGTTGATAAAAAATATTTCGATAGGATCCTATGCTGAACTGTTTGGCACTAATGGCCCCATTTTTCATTAGATACTAGTTAAATGAAAAATCCGTGTTAAAGACCTTCCATACATTAGGGCTTACTATATGGTGTGAGGTTCCTCACTGTGTTGAAGACCATATGGTGACCCCTAGATGTTTTGTTTTTTGTCGTTTTAACCTGGATATGGGATGTTGTCTACTTGACATTTACCCAATTTCCTTTCTTTTTCATATTATTTCTGTGGTTTAATTTGCATCAGTAGATTAGAGGATATGATCAAAATATTGTAAACCAATAAAAAATACATTTTGGACCCAAAGGAATGCTCTTATTTTGATCAGCATAAAATAAGCAAAATCCCCTGTCCTCATTGCCAGTCAATATTTCTACACACTTTTATTTGGCCATGTGGTGTTTTAGGTGCACCCAATGCCTATGATTGCAAAGTGATGACAATGATTCAAATTTGCCTTTGGCTGACGTGATGAGTTAATAAAAATGCTCTGACATTAAAAGTTCAGCTGCATATGTATTGCAAGAGTCTAATATCAACTACAGTGTAGGATCATCGTTGGTCATTCCCAGCACTAATTTGTAGGCTGAAAAGAAAACTTACAGAAAATTCAGAGAAGTTAGTTTTCAGGTAGTCCATAAAAATTCAATATATATTTCTTATATGCTCAAGTTTAACTATGGTTCAATTTCCAGTCATTTAAATAGCATATAGAGAGATAAAGAAGTTCATTATCACCTTCATTGTTTCAATGCCAGCACTATCTGACATGTCTGAGGGAAAAAAAAAATCTAATTTCAATATACATGCATGTTCATTACAAGCCAAACATGTACAGCCATCTTGAATTGAACCTGGATCAATCAAACACATTTTTAAGAGACAGTCTAAAATCTTTGTGCCCAAATTTGATTTCAACAGGTCATGCAGTTTCAGATGGAAAGATTTTCTAATGTGATTTGCATATACATGAAGTGACTAATACAAACTTTTGTTCCCTGCTGATAACTATTTTGGATTGGATCCTTACATAAGTCAAGTATAGGCTTTGAAAGAGATCATCTAAGGCCATTACTGACCAATGCATTGTGGTTCCATTTGCCATTCAGTTTCAAAGATCTTTGAATGTTAAACTGCAATGCATGCTCATCATTGGCTACAATTTTAGATGGGACCTCTGCAGAAAACAACTCATGATTATATATTACCAAGATTTCATGTACATTAGATTTACACAGTAGTTTCAGAGGAAGACCTTTAAAAATAAACTGACGATGGACGCAAAGTGAAGGCAAACACTAACCCTACTTACAGCGATGTCAGCTTATAATTAGTAACCATGGGCACACCAGAGCATGTATTGTTCACCTCAGTACTGATCTAGTTAAATGATAAATCTGTCAGGTGACCACCATTTTAGTTTTATAATTGGTAGGAAAATCATTCATCTGGTAGATTATCACCATGTTACAATTCCTAGTTAATATCAACTACCGGTAAATGCAAGAAACGGTTTACACAACTGTCACAAAGCAATTTATCAGATTTTCCCTTGAAATCCTATAAAAACTATTTTTTCTGAGTAGCCACCATTTTGGATATATGATCAGTGCAAATATCATCTGATAGATGACAATAGATAACTAATTAATATCAATCTGATGTATGAAACAGTTTTTAAGAATTAATGACTTACAATATATTTTTCCACAGGATACATGTATAATGTAAAATTAAGAATTGCAATGGTTTCCATCTTGGGAGTTATTACAGGTACTAAAATCAAACATTTGTTTGATGACCATCATGTTATCTTGCCAAATTAATATCAACTTGATATATGAAACAGTTTTCAAAAATTACCAATGCACACCATTTTCCAGTATGGTCCAATCTTGTCATGCCTTACATTTTTGTAATTCAAACATAACCTCTATCTTCTATTGAATGTATAAGACCAAAATTACAAAAAATTAAAAAATTAAGGGAATTGGGTAATTACTCCTCAAGAGGGATTCAGATTTTCTTTAAAATTGTACGGTGAGTAGATCTTGCCATAGTCATCATTTTTACCCATCAGAATTAGATATCTGTAAGGGTTTTTAGTTTTTAAAGTTATTTGCAAAAAAAGCAATTCAATCCTATGTTCTTATTTTAGTAAAATATTGACTATTGAACTTGCATACCCTGGTAATGATTCAGGCCAAATTTGTTTACAATTGCCCAGCAGATTAAGAAGAGAAGATTATGAAGTTGTTGAAGGACTACCGATGACAGGTGTCATAATGGATGCAAGGTGATGGCCTTTCAGGGCAGGTGAGCTAAAAAGATGTCAAGTCATTATAGATAAATATTAAGAGTTAGAAATAACAGCTGAAGTTAATGTATCATGTGTTTACTCAAATTTAAAGCATGGTCAGGAGTTTATCAAGCATTGAAAATAGTAAATTTCTGCAAAGTAAACTTGATTAAAAACTTACCTGTACATAAATATTTAATGCATTCACACTGATTATAAAATTTAGCAAATTGAACTTAATTTTGTTTTTGAAAACTGGTCATTTTTCATTGCAAGTACTAGTAGTAAACATTATGGAAAGTCAGATTTCTATGTTTATAATACACTTTATAACTAAATTAGTGTATATCAAACAGAAAACACTTTTGGCCAATTTCAATATAGCAAAACCATTTCATTTTTGTATAGAAACTTACTGTAGGGTTTTGAGAAACAAACTTTGGCACAAATTCCTTTGCAGTTGCTGATAACGTTGTTTTCTTCACTGGACTCAATGATGAATCTCTAGAATCTTTCACATAAAAAAAAAATCAATTAGTGATATAATAAATAATTTAGCCACACTGTTTGTTATATCTTACTGTCAATAATTTTGCAATCTTACATGTCTTAAAGCATATACCTGTACAATATACAACATTGAACAATGTCCGAGTTGGTCTGGATAATAATCCTTTCACCTCAACAACAAATACATTTGATAATGTGTTTCAAATCATAAAACTTTTTACATCTATTTTTCATGTTTTCAGACCAAAAATAAAAAAGCTCTCTGACTAATTTCGGTTGGAATACAGATTTAATATCTTGCATCTGATCCTAAAAATTAAAAAGATAATTGTAATATTTAAAATGTTATAGAAGATGTAAGCAAAAATAAATGTTGGGTGAAATTTTTCTGAAAAGGGGGGAGATGTTATGAATAGCCTTACTATTCCATTATTGGAACGGCGGTCTCCTTCTGGTTTCTGAAGAGTTTGTGTTAATCTACTGTCTGTGATGTCTACAAATTCTTGATGATGACCAAGGCAGTGTCTGTAAGTTAGCACCTGAACACACACAATTTCTTTTCTGTACATATGGACAAGTTTTGTCCATCTTTAAAAGGCTGGGCCTGGGGGCAAAGAGATNAATTTTTTTCCATAGATTTTCTTTATTTTCTCAGGAAAGTTTCCTTATTATATTATTATTGAAATAAAAAAATAAAAAAGGGGGGTCACCGTGCTTGTTTTTAAAATAACTGATATCAAAATAATCAAATATTTCTAATGAATATATAGGGAAAAACAGGTATATTGTCGATTTCTTTAAAACTATTCCATAATTTTTTTTCTACTTTATTCATGTGTTAGCCCTTTGAACATACTTTCAAAAAACATAAAGAAAAATGGGGGTCACCGACTTTGTTTTCCATAAAATTTATAAAATGTGAATTTTCATAGTGATATCTATGTAAAATATTTTTATCAGATTATCTCCCTTTTTCAAATATCTTGTTCCAACTTATTCAATTATCAAGTTACCATGCTTCGTTTTATTAGATAAAGACATGTAAATTCAACTCCATGTAGGTCCTTTGCATATTGTATTATGAATATAATATTGATTGATTTATTACAAATAAAAATATTTGCATATTTAAAAAGCAGATAATACCACAACAACATAAATAAAGAATTCAAAATGGCGGAAGACTACCGATCTACCTTAAATGAAAAAGACATTATAAAATGTTTTTACACGATTTATGCCGCTGTATTTTATATTTTATGTCTCCTTTACTGAAAGATATCCCGAATGAAACAAGTGCCTGTGATTGTACCGTATATTTACACGCTTGACATTGATTTCTATTTCTGTGCTTTGTATCTGTCTAGCGTCATTGTTTTGTGGGGGATCTTTTGTGTCTGACGTCATTTTTTTCTGTGTTCTCATTTTGGCCATGTCTTTGGACTTCGATTTTTGTAAATTTCACTCCTTTGTTCCTTCGGTATTCTACTGCCGTTGTTTGACAATGCATAACACAAGGAGTCACAGCTTCATCACATGAAAATATTCAAGCTGTAAGATCCTTTACCGGGTGGATCATTAGTCGTGCTTCAGAAAGGATGGTTCCAGTTGCATGGGTTTAAGCAGAGTGTAGTTCCAGTGAATTTTTTGGTTGATTTTTTGCATTTATTCAGCATGATTTTTTTTTTCATAAATAGGTGGTCCATAAGCCAGATCCTCCCCTCTTGTTCTACCAATGCCATCTTTCTATTGTCCCTGATATATACTGACAAAGGGAAGGCCTACAGTATACAACAGAATTCAGCTTCGCTTCCACATAGGTTATACCTATCCTCATATTATGTATCACAACATTCTTTCTTTTTTATTTTATCTCTGGTCTTACCTGGCCCATTTGCTAATCGTACATGTGTTGCTTCATGGGGTTTTCTCAACTCTTTTCTTGGACTCGTATTTCCATCAGGAACAGAGATCTGATCTTGGTTGGGTGTGAGACCTTTTGCACCGTTGATATCATTCGACATTTTTTAAGTATGTGAGAGTACGACAAACCTAAATTTTACCATATGATCTGTGTGAAAAACCGAAATTTATCATTGCGAAACTTTTTATCGTAAACAGATGCTCGAAAATATTATTTGCTGCTGAATATTTGTATCGGACGACCTCGCGAGTTTTCTTTACTAACCCAATCAATCAACTCACATTCATTGTAAATTGTCGATTGATATACTGTATATTTTATAAACGACGCGTATTTGAAAATCATTTTCCTATTTCAACCTCTTACAGATTTTTTTTATATGTATTTTCAACCAAATCAAAATTTAGTTCAGCAGCAAATCACAAATGTAAACATGGCGAAAAAGAAAAGAACACGTGCAGACTTAGATGAAGAAGAAAAGAAACAGTCAAATGAAAATGAAGTGCATCTACCTGCTACCATATCATCAGACGAACCACCCCCTAAACTTGTAATAAATTTCATTCTGAACACTCAATATAGGGTGTCATTTCCTTGTGTTCCCTTGAATGAGAGCACTTATGAATATTTCGCCACCTCCCAAATTCAATTGAAAATAAATCAAATCAAATATTTTATTATACCAATCATGGACCCACAGGGGCCAATGACACAAAACACACATGATTAAAACATATACTAGCTTGAGCAAAATCAAACAGATTGAATAAACTATAAAACTTTGTCTTCTTATAAAATTTTAGTTTTTGATATTTGGGTTATTGGATGTGGTTTGTTTCCATTGATTTATTCACTGTTTTACCTTGTTTGGGCCATTTAGGGCTTGCTATATGGTGTGAGGTTCCTCACTGTGTTGAAGACCCTCTAGTGACCCCTAGATGCTTTGTTTTGGGTCGTTTTAACCTGCATATAGGATGTTGTCTCCTTGACATTTACCCCATTTCCTTTCTTTTTCTTATGTATTATAACAACAACTAACAAATACAAATACTTTATTGACACAATTACAGTAATTGGTAAAGGCCCATACAAAACATAATAAAGTCATAAAATACAGTAGAACACAACTACAATGTACAATGATGTAGCTATGTTATATTTACCATCATCTATCAAAAATTGTATGTCGATCTGGTCCAGTAGCTGGACCTGGGTAACTCAAGACAGCCTTGAAAATATTTGAACCTCTAGTGTATGTCAGAAATCCTACCATCTATGTTATGTGCCCAAATATATATAAAGTAAGTGACCAAGTGAAAACCATGTCTTTTACATCATGGACTGATCCTCAGATTGCCCAAAAACTGTCTTATAACAGACCTGTCAAGTTTTGAAAATTGCCTTGTGTGAGATTTGCCAAAATTGTCAAAGATCAAAGGAAAAAATTAAAAGATCAAAGGAATTTTCCTTAAATTTGGATAAGCTTTGCATGAGTCTCATGCAAATTGTATGACACTTAACAGGTATGTTATTAACTGATCATCAGATTTCTCCAAGACAGTGTTGTACATTCTGATCCTCAAATTTCTCCCAAATTTCTCAAAAACAAATAATCAAAAACATAATTTGATGATGAATATTTGTAATGGACGAATTTGCAAATTTGGGAGGGGATATAGCATCTCCATCCAAGTGTCCATCCTACAAAATTCTTGACCAAGGACCTAAGTTAATTTAATCAAGAGTCAGTTGACTACAATAGGTATTGTTTAGATGCACAGCTTCAGTTCATCTTTTAACTAAGGACAAATTTTGATCCATTACTTAAAAATACTGGGATATTCATCTTCATGTATCGCAATAATATCTTGAAACATTTACTTAATTTGGAAATTTAATACATTGTACAGGCAAGGAAATTAGCAGTCGTTTCTGACTGCTCCCGTTTCGTTTAAATAAATAAATAAAGAAAAAGATAATAGGAAATGATAAGCTTAAGCATCGGAGATACATGAAAGTACTTCGTACTAGTGCTGTGCCACTCATCAGAGTGATAAATAATTAGAATACCTTCATTATATCAGACCACCAAAAGGAGGGGATGGTGTCTAGTATAAAAAACGTTAAAATATTGAGACAATCTTACCTGGTATTGAAGTTATGGCTCCTTCTTTCCAGCAACTGCTTCAAATTGCTTTTGGTTCGCCATTTTGTTTATTTGAAGGTTTAATCATGTGACACAGAACTCGTTTTAGACCTGGTAAATTTTCCCTTCATTGTAATATATCACATAATTAGACCATCAAGCAAACAAAATGGCGAACTGAAAACAATTCGAAGCAACTGCTGGGAAAAGGAAGCCATAATGATAACTTCTATACCAGGTAAGATTATTTTAATATTTTGTCAATTTTTTTTTTGGAGGAAGAAATGTCCTCTTTTCATTCCACAATCACAATAGAATTACTGTATTCCTCTATTTAAGCCCTCCTGCCGCTATAAGTGCCCCAACCCTTAATTTTGTTTGAAATCCTTTAGCGCTCCTTCAAAATTCTCACTATAAAACATACTTTCTGTATTTGTTTCAAATGTTTTCCGTCATTGATTTGTATTTATCAGTTGCGCATGCATATGCGTCCGAGTTTCCGGTTAATTGTAAACTATTGAGTTATCATGTTTTTCGTATGCATTTCAGTACAAATCTACTGATCTTCCATATTCTTTTCGTCTGTTTGTCAAAGACTTGGATACTGGAAGCATTTTTATATTATGTATTATGAAAGGTAGAAGAATTTTGTTACACTAGCTTTGTTTTGGAACACGGTATTTGTCTTACTTAATAAGCACCCCCTTTTTATACGTCCGCAAAAAAATTTTTGAGGTCGTATATTGGTATGATACTGGCGGCGGCAGCGTCTGTAGACTCTTCGCTTCTGTGCGATAACTTCAGTTCTAGTTGATCAATCCTTATGAAATTTAAAATAATGTTCCTTGTCACAAAAGGAAGGTTGGGATTGGTTTTGGGTATTGTGGCCCCGCCCGTTTTTTTTAAAAAGGGCCAAAACGGGCAAAATTAGGTGTTTTCATATATTGGGCTGTAGAATATTCATTATTTATCAGATTTTGATGGGGTTTCTTTCAGTGTGATCCTAAGGAAATTTCTAATTGGAGGTAAGTCAATGGATTTCATGTCACACATGTCACATGTACCGTTAATGAAATAAATGGGTCCCAAAAGGGGGAAATCTCAAAAATCTATTTTTTTTCATTTTTTGTCCGATTTTGATGCAGATTTTTTCATTAGATTCCTTATGAAAAATTAATACAGCGCTCAACTAATATATTTTTGGTAACTTGTTTCCTTTCCCAGCTATGAGGGGCCAAACAGGGCCAAAATTGCAAATTTGCGGATTACCTGAAATTTTTATTTTTCATCGGATTTCGATGGGATTATTTCTTTGAATTCCTCTTGATATAAGCTTTTAGTAGTATGTCAACGGATTTTGCGTAGCTCTTACCGTTTCCGAGCTACAAGGGATCAAAATTGCAAATTTTCTAAATATGTGAAATCTTTATTTTTCATCGGATTTCGATGGGATTTTTTTCTTTGAATTCCTCTTGATATAAGCTTTCAGTTCTATGTCAACGGATTTTGCATAGCTCTTACACTTTCTGAGCTACAAGGGGTCAAAGGGGCCAAAATTACAAATTTTCGAAATATGTGGAATCTTTATTTTTCATCGGATTTCAATGGGATTTTTTTTTTAATTCCTCTTGATGTAAGCTGTCAGTAGTATGTTAGCAGATTTTACCTAGCTCTTACCGATTTCAAGCTACAAGGGGTCAAGAAAGGGGCCAAAATTGTAATTTTTCGAAATATTTGAAATCCTTATTATTCATCGGATTTTGATCAGATTTTTTTCTTTGGATTCTTCTTGATATAAGCTTTCAGTAGTAAGCCAACAAATTTGGCATAGCTTTTCCCGTTTCTGAGCTAAAGGGGCCAAAATTGCAACTGATTCAAGCTCTTTATTGTGTCCATTTAATTACTGTATCAAGCTCTTTACTGTGTCCTCATTCATTTTGAATTACACTTATTCAAATTTCAGTATTCAACATGTTAGGGTCGTATAATGCTGCGCTCGGCATAGCCCTTTATTCAAATGTTCTAAGTGCCCTGGGCGCTTAATACCAGGAATGTGGTAATGCAAAAAAAAACATCTGGTGTGAATAACACCGTGGTTGCTCCATTATGGGTAATGGGACAAAGTTGTAATTCCTCTTGATATAACCCTCACAGGAACGTAGTAGACTGAGGGTTAAGTTATCGTATCTAATCTTGCAGAAAAATATGATAGGAGAGACTTATGCATCTTCCCAAGGAGATCCATGTAGATGGGAGCTACATGGATCACAAACAGTTGACTTGGGAAGAGGAGACTTGAGCAGCACAGGGTGGATTATTTTGGTTAAATTTAGTCTTTATATAATGCTTTAATAGAAATAAACAAGACATTAGTGTCTAAAGAACCTTTAGAATTTATGTTACCTGCAAGACCTTTCCAATTATTGTTTATAACTCAGTATGCTTCATGTTAAAGGAAAAATTCCAAAAAAATAAAAATTCAATATTTTATTCCTCATTTCTTAGTTAGCACATAAATATATTTATTACTGATCAATTGTCTTGGATAACTGTACAAGACTGAATTAATTGTGTGCAGATCTCGTTGCACCAACCGCCATATTGTCATCTTGTCACCTTACAAAGTCATGTGATATATAACTAAAGACCACAAAATACCAAAACTCGATAAGCTCGTGTCAAAACAGCAAGTACATAACTCTGCCTGTCCAAATACAAAGTAATTTCTCTCACTAATTTCAACGATTTGTAAGTTATTCAATAAAAAAGTGAAAATTTGCAGCTATTTTTTTATATAATTAAAATATAACTTTTACGAAGTTCCCGTGTTTACAAATTAACAGAAAACATTGTAGAAATTAGGATTCCTATCATCACAAGAAGTATTCATAGTTATGCAGGCGTGTACATACCATATTGTGTATTAAGTGTTAATTGAGATAACAGGTGTCTGACCCATCCGACCACCTGCATAAATCACTCGATCTTACCTGGAAAAATGACGACCTTGGAGTATAATTCCCCGTTGATACCACCTGCTGTGTACAAAATCTACCCCGCAAACACCTTATGCATTGATTCGGAATGAGATACTCACCTTAGACTTATTATTCACGTTCTACAAACAGTTGAAACTCAGGGTAGAAACAAACTTCTGTCTTGTTTTTTTATACAACCGCAAAAATTTTGCGGTCGTATATTGGTATGGTGTTGGCGTCGGCGGCGTCTGTGGACAGCATAACTTTGCTTCTAGTGGACAGATCATTATGAAATTTTAGTATGATGTATCTTGGCACACGCGTAAACAGAGGTTTTAATTTTTAGTTGGTAGCCCCACCTGTTTTAGAAAAAGGGGCCAAAAAGGGGTAAAATGGGGTGTTTTCACATTTTTGACTGTAGAATCTTTATTAATTATTGGATTTTGATGGGGTTTGTTTCAGTGTGCTCCTGAGGAAATTTCCAATCTGAAGTATGCCAACGGATTTCACGTCGCATGTACCGCTCACGAGATAAATGGGGCCCAACAGGGGCAAATCTCAAAAAAATATTTTTTTATTTTTAGCCCGATTTTGATGCAGTTTTTTTCAATGGATTCCTTGTGAAAAATTAATATGGCGCTTAACTATAAGATTTTTGATAACTTGTTTCCTTTCCCAGCTATGAGGGGCCGAATGGGACCAAAATTGCGAATTTGCAGATTATGTAGAATTTTTATTTTTCATCCTATTTCGATGGGATTTTTAGCTCACCTTGCTATGCCAGGGTGAGCTTTTGCCATCACTTGGCGTCCGTCGTCCATCCATCTGTCGTCCGTCCGTCGTAAACTTTTTTCAAAAATCTTCTCCTCTGAAACTACTGGGCCAATTTAAACCAAACTTGGCCTGGATCATCATCAGGGTATGTACTTTCAAAATTGTATCCCAGGAGTCTGAAAACCAAACAACATGGCTGCTGTTACTAAAAATAGAACATAGGGGTAAATTGCTGTTTTTGGCAAATAACTTTAAAAACCGTTGCAGATATCAAAAATCTGACATGGAGTAAAATTGTTCAGAATGCTGAAATCTATCTGCTCTGCAATTTTGAAGAAAATCA
>MJUU01021561.1:99093-121889 GCA_002080025.1 Modiolus philippinarum
ATTTTCAAAATGGCTGAATTTGCCATAGAAACTGGAAAAAAAGCAGGAAAATTCTTAGTGTTTCAAATTGGATCAAGCTTTACAGAGAGGTTGCCTAGCACACAAAGAAATGACTTATGGGCTCAGAATTTCACTTGTATATTTTGTGGAAAAAGGAGGAGGTATATGAACGTGTCCATATTTGGACTATGTCAACAACTGTATTGTGTCCAAACACACTTAAATTTGCACTTGCCATATTGATTCAGGGTTCAGCTAGCAGGGGCATAATTGGTTGCCATTTGACGACAGCTCAAGTTCTTTATGGAATCTTACGACAGTTAAACTGAATTTGTAGTCTTGAAAAATAAGAAGAATTTTGGTAGACGGATTTTTGCTGGGCAGGATGGGATGAGAATCTACTAATTAACTTGATGTGGCCTAATAGGAAGCAGAAGTTACATTTGGATAAATTGACTTTGTTGAATGTTTCATTATATTCCATCTGTCTATTGAGATTTCCATACTTTGAAATGACCTATTGCACACACAGTCAGTATTTGTCTTCATATATTTTTCACCAGTAGATACTGAAGGAAAATTGTTTGTACGTTATTCTGAAGATTTTGATAAAATTAGAATGAATTGTATTCCTTTTTTGGTAGGATAGCAAATGTTCCAAGAGGGCCATCAGCAAAATTCTTGGTTGAAAATGGTATGTATATGGGTATTTTTATAGACTAATTATGAAGTAAAATTTTTTAACATTGTAAACATGAAAACAGCAATGTAAGCAAATGGAACCAAGGAAAACTTTTGCAGAAAACAATAGTGAAAAAGACCTAGATGTCACAGACCATAAATCATGGTCGTATATTACCCACATCTTTCCAAGAGTAATAATACAGATAACACCAGGCGATGCACATAAATATATATATTATATACATGATGTGATGGTACAATTTCTTGTATCAGGGTAGAATTAGTTGAATGAGCTGTATCACTACGAGTCATGCTGGTGATGAGTAGTGATTCAAATCATTCAATCTGAAACAATAATGTTGTACCATCACATCTTTGTTTATGATATGTTTATCTAACATTTATACAGTTTAAGCACTTAAAATAATTTTAATCATGCGACATCACATTATTTTGTAGTTTTAGTCCAGGAACTACTTGATGCTTGCTATGTCGTGCATGGTTACATGCATGTCATGCCTTTCTCCTTATCACCTCAGTGTTGTAATACTTCTTATTGTATCAGACATTTTGTACTAGGTAGTATTTCTGCCATATTTCATAGGAAAACATGTGTAATGTTACTGCAGTTATCTTATCAACACATTACTTGAGTGCACTTAATATACTGTATACCAGTGTGTTTTGTTTTGCTAGATAATTGTAGAGAAATCATAGGTCATTTTAAAAATTCCTAGATTCTGTGGTGAGTAGAAAGGCAAATTTAATTTTTTTTTCATCAGTTATAGGTGAATAAATGCATTAGATTAAAAAAAAATAACAGAACTTTAGTATATATCTAACAATTTAGGATTTTTTTATATGTGGCCCATTATCAAAACATTATGACATCTTCTATTTTGGTGTATAGACTGCTGTGACATCAGTTTATATTTCATTATACTTCCCGCTTTAGTGGGGCAGTATACTGTATATCGTGATTTTTTCGCGTGTGTCAAATTTTCCCTATGTTCGTGGTAGGTAATCATACGCAAATTTAAGCCTCCGCGAAAATCTCACTACCCATTCATATGCATAAGATTGATTATAAAAACGCGAATTATAAATTTGGCTAATTTTTCACTGCCCTGTTTTACACCAAAATCGCGAACAAAAGCAGACGCGAAAATAACCCGATATACGGTATAGTGATCATGGTGTCAGTTCGTCTGTCTGTCTGTTATTCTGTCAGCCATAGGGGTACATACTTTGTCACAACTCCTCCTAGATCACTTGGTGAAATTCAATTTAGCTTTCACAGAATGTTCAGTGTATATTGCAATTGTGCACCAGTCATTTTAATTTTTGATTTGACTAGATTTTTTTATGCCCCTGCTGTAAGGCAACTAGGGCATTAAGTTTTACCCTTGTCTGTATGTACGTACGTCCAAAATTTTCATCAAAGATTTCTCAGCTTTTGTGGGAAGGAATGATTTCATATTTGGTCTGAAGCTTTTTGTATGATGAGTTGTACCATGTCTCCCCTTTTCAAGTCTGTCACTCATCTACTACCTGTTTGCAGACATATCTGTATGGCAGGGGCATCCATGTCCCATGGACACATTTTCTTTATTAAGGAGATTGATCTCCTTTGTGCCACTGGGCATTTACAAAGAAAGCACTACAATGTTTACTTCTGTCATATTATTTCTACAGTAATGAAGATTTATGCTGATATCATTGATTAACAAGAAAAGATATTTAATTTAGTACATCCTTTAATTTGGAGAAACTGAAAATATTTTTTATTTATGACAAAATGTTAGGAACTTTTTCTGTAGCGTAGTGAATTTTTTTATCAGCCGATTCGCCACCTATGAATGCTCAAGAATATAAACTGACCTCTATTGGAAAGTTAATCCTGTTTATTGTATCTTATCTGTAGTGATGTAACACATAGTTATGTAACACATTACTAGTTGTGAAGGTTACTCATGTGTACAGGTGAATTATATACATGTACACTTTGTAAATCAATACACTGTAGAATAAATATTTTAGGTCAGCCTCAAAGAAAGTTTACAGTAATAACAATTTTAAATTTCAGATTGGTAAATTCAAAATGCAAAGTTTTTTTTGTGATTTCTTCAGTAGAAGTATTGTTTGAATTGCACTTCATAAACTTTTAATGATAGAATAATTCACATGGCACCTGTCAGTGTTAATTGTCAAACTATTACCCTCAAAATCAATCTCCTTTTCAGTGCAGGCTAAACTTTGATTTACTTATGGAATCAAATGGGAGGATCGGGTGTATATTTGAAACACTGTGCTCACAGTTTTTGTCTTGCCCGTGACGAAAGTCGCAGAAAGCGAGACATAGGCGTGCAGAGTATGATGTAATGGCGTTAACTTTTAATATGTACAGGATATTTTGAAAACCCTTTGATGTAGGAACATCATATTTGGTCCAGTGGTAGTACTAATCAAGTGCTACCTGACAGACATAAAATCATGTGACCTTGACCTCTATTGCACGGTCCAGTGACCACGTTAAGTTTCTCTTGTTAGATCCATATCTCAATAACTGTAAGTAGTAGGTCAATGATATTTGGTATATAGGTTGGTCTTGAGTAGTATATGTCAGTCTGGCATACGAATTTTGTTCTTGACCTCAATTTCATGGTCTAGTGACCACGTTCAGTTTCTCTGATTAGACCCCTATTTCAATAACTGTAAGTGGTAGGTCAATGATATTTGGTTTATAGGTTGGTCTTGAGTAGCATATGTCAGTCTGGCATAAGACTTTTGTCCTTGACCTCAATTTCATGGTCTAGTGACCACGTTAAGTTTCTCTGATTAGATCCATATCTCAATAACTGTAAGTGGTAGGTCAATAATATTTGGTATGTAGGTTGGTCTTGAGTAGTACATGTCAGTCTGGCATATGGCTTTTGTCTTTGACCTTAATTTCACGGTCCAGTGAACATGTTAAGTTTTTGTGCTTAGTTTAGTTTCTCAGTAACTATAAGTGTTAGGTCAATGATATATGGTATGTAGGTTGGTCTTAGGTAGTACATGACAATCTGCTATATTGCTTTTGCCCTTGACCTCAATTTCACAGTCGAGTGAGCATGTTAAGATTTTGTGATTAGGTCATTTTCTCAGTAACTATAAGTGATAGGTCAATGATATTTGGTATATAGGTTGGTCTTGGGTAGTACATGACAGTCTGGTATATGGCTTTTGTCTGTGACCTCATTTTCACGGTTCAGTGAGCATGTTGAGTTTTCAAGTATCTATTAATGTATGGTCAATAATATTTGGTATGTGGGTTTGTCTAAGATGGAACATGACATCCTGCTATTTGGCTTTAGCCCTTGACCTCATTTTCATGGTCTAGTGAACATGTTTGGTTCTCCAGTATCTATATCAGTGGTAGGTCACTGATATTTGGCATTTTGGTTTTTTGGTTATATATAACAGTTTGCTATATTGCTTTTGTCAGCCAACATGTTAAGTTTTCTGAATTAGTCGGTTAGAGTTTTCACATCTGTTTTGCAACCAATTAGGGACAGGCGAGTCCAAACTTGTTCTTGTAAGTTACCTTACCAGTCGGTATGCTTGATGGGATCCAAATTATAATTTAATTTTCTTTTACAGTTCATACTATGTTGGAACTAAAGATGACAGGAAATTGTTTGAAAGGGTCCAGACCTCTCCTGTCTTTTGATAAGGTAAGTGTTAAGTTGCTGAGAGAGTTGATTTGAAGATGTAATTTCATATAACATCACTGGTATTGTATGTCCTATCACAATATTAAATAATCATATAATGGAAAAAAGTGTTGGTATGAGAGCAGTATAAGAGAGTTAAATTTTTAAATTTAATGTTAAAAACAAGGGGAGCTTGTTGAAGTTGTCAAAGCATCAGCATTATATCACAGAATTTTTAAATGGTATAGAATATATATCGTGATCGAAATATACATGTAAAATAATGCTATGTAATTATTAACTGTTTAAATAATGTCATATATGTAATTGATAATGTTTGCATTTATTTCTGTTTCAGAATTTTGACTCCGATCCACACTGGAGTTTATTAAAGGAACTTTTCATACAGGTAATTTGATGTCTGAAAAAATTACCTTTTAGCTCACCTTGCTATGCCAGGGTGAGCCTTTTTCACCTCTTGGAGTCTGCCTCCCATTGCCCCTCCATCCATCATAAACTTGTCATTCAAAGATCTTCTCTTAAACCACTTGGCCTCTCCGAGATGGCTGCCAGTGGGGAGTATAGTTTTACATTGGACCTTGAAAGGAAAATACATGCAATGATCTTCTTCCCAGAAACTACAGGTACTATTCCAATTAGAACATTACTTAGTCACCATGGTCCTTAGATGATCTATCATGTCTGTACCTCATAAAGATGTCCACCAACAACCAACAGGGTTCATAGTTTAACATTGGACTGTATGGAAAGCTCATTCAAAGATCTTCTTCTGAGAAACTACTAGTCCAATAAGAACAATACATAGTCATAATAGTCCTTAGAAAGTTCCTCCAAAAATGGTATCCTGCAGGTCTGTACCTTATCCCAAGATGGCTGCCAGCAGGGAACATAGTTTAACATTGGATCTCATTCTCTGGCACCATGAATCCAGTTGGAACCAAACTTGATCACCACAGTCTTTGAATGGAATCTCCAAAATTTGTGTCTGGCCGGTCTGCATCCATCTCTAAGTAGTTACCACCAGGAAACATAGTTTATCAATTAGAATGCTTTTCATATCTCTATGTCCGCAATTGTCAAGGTGAGAGATACAGGCTCTTGAGAGCCTCTGTGTTCGTACCTCATCCAAGATTTCTGCCAGCATTGAAGGACAAGGTGCGATAAGGGGCTGACTTGGCCCTAAATTTCGGTGCACCTGAATATTTTCTTTTTATGTTCATTTGAAAGTTCAGATCCCGCTATAGAAGAAAATACAAAATTTAAAACCCATGACATCACAGTAGGTACAGTTCTCACGTCATGTTTAAGCTACTTTTTAACGTTTTCATAGAAATTCAAAATATTTTGGAAGGGTTTTCCTAGTTGGAAATATAGTGCGCATTCAAGAACCAATTAGATAATTTACCAGCTTGTTAGAACAGATACAGTAGACCTTCTATATAAATATTTTGTGGTTCTTGCATGGGATCTATGTTTCCTCTTAAGATAAAGTAGTCAAAATTTGTGTAAAATTTGTCATTTTTTGACAAAATGTGCAATTTGTCCAATATTTCTACACTAAAAAACTCTGTAATTGTACACCATTACTTAAATAACCTTCCCTTTAACTGTTTACCCATATCAATAGAATATTTAAACAAAAAATATGGTGAATTTAAGCAGTCTTATTTTTTGAGGCCAAATAAGCCCCTTAACACACCTACTCCTTTTAACATAGGACCCTATGGGAAATACATCCAAAGATCTTCTCCTCTGAAACCACTGATCCAATTGGAACCAAACTTGGTCATAATAGTCCTTGGGTGGTCCTCTTCAAAGTTTTTGATTTTTATGTTCAAATGTCATTCAATATGGCTGCCAGCTTGGAGCAAAGTTTTGAGGCCAAATAAGGCCCTTACCGCACCTACTCCTTTTAACAAAGGACCCTATGGGAAATACATCCAAAGATCTTCTCCTCTGAAAACACTGATCCAATTGGAACCAAACTTGGTCATAATAGTCCTTGGGTTGACCCATTCAAAGTTTATGATTTTTATGTTTATATGTCATCCAATATGGCCACCAGCTTGGAACAAAGTTTTGAGGCCAAATAAGGCCCATACTGCATCTACTCCTTTTAACATAGGACTCTATGGGAAATACATCCTAAGATCTTCTCCTCTGAAACCACCATTCCAAATGGAACCAAACTTGGTCATATTAGTCCCTGGGTGGTCCCTTTCAAAGTTTATGATTTTTATGTTCATATGTCATCCAATATGGTTGCCAGCTAGGAACAAAGTTGAACATAACACCCTATAGGAAATGCATTAAAAATCTTCTCCTCTGAAGGTGTAGCAAGTGGCAACATAACAATAGATTTACTGCCCCTGTCAGTAGATGAGGATAGAAATTAGTTTTAATTCATTAGAATTATAGGACATCTAAATGATGTTCTCTGACAATCAGGACTGAAAATGGTTTCAATTATCTCTGACAATGAGCAAAATTTAGATGTTTTAATTGATGAAAAACATTGGATATCTTCAAAACAACCAACAAATCATTACACATAGTGGGTTTAATTGAAGAGAAACAAAGGATTTCACTATTCTGAAAACTTGAAATTTAAGTAATTCGATTCTACGTCAGTCAAATTAAAGCAAAAAATTTACAGTAATTAACTACATTCACAATAATTAAAGCAAAACATTTCTGTAAATTAGTAAGTCAGCCAATTGTTTACAGTCTTTATATATTCTACAGGTATTTTCCACTCCAAAATCTCATCCTAAAAGTCAGCCATTTATTGACAACGTTTATACATTTTCTGTACACGACAACAGAATATGGTTCAGGAATTATCAAATTCTGGAAGAAGATGGATCACTGGCAGAAATTGGTATGTTTTGGAGAAGATGAGAAATCATAAAGATAGATATATTGAGCAAACCCGTATTGACCTTTGAGGGTGGTTGTAAGATAACTGTATTAGTGAGCTGTCTGTTTACTATGCTCTTATCAGAACAAGTTATTGTTTATGATGAGTTGAAAATCCACAACAAAACAAATACTTAAAGTAAAAGTGCAAGAAGATATTTAATCTTACTCGGACATGTTATTCCAATATACATAAGTATTAAATGTTGAGCTAAATGTTCAGGTGTCAAAGTGGTTCAAGAATTATGTCCCTTTTAACTTAAAAGTCAAAAAAAAAAATTGAAGAATATCATGTATTGTATAATTTCTTTTTATATACTGTAACAGGAATGATGAGGTATTGTATGATATGTGAATAGGTCCAAGTGGTTCTGGAGTTATGCCCTTGGAATCTTCTATATTTTTTAAATTTTGGGGTTTCAAATTGATAACTAGTAAAGAAAATTACAGACAGTTCCCAAACTTTGTATTTAAATTGTGTACTAAAAGTTCAATTTTGGATTCAGAGGCTAAAGTGGTTCTTGAGTTATTCCCCATAAAACTTTGAAATTTTCTAAATTTCCAGGTTTCCTACCAATAACTTGTTAAGGAATTTGCAGATTGTTTGGAAATTGTTCACCAGATAACTGGGGCCAAGTTCAATTTGGGGCTCAGAGGTCTAAGACTTATGCTCTTTGAAACTTTGAAAATTTGTAAATTTTGGGGGTTTCAGACTAATAAGTTTTGACCTAAATTGCAAGTAGTCTTAAACTCTGTTCATAAGTTGTGTCACAACACAGGAAGGAGTTATGCCCCTTAAAAATTAAAAAAAAAAACAAATGTGATGGTATCATGTAATGAACTATACTATTTTCTTGGAGATCAAAATCAGTTCAGATTTTAGAAATGCTTGTAGACATTCATGACCGTAGAGCTATTGTCATAACCCAGCATCGGCGACTTCAGCATCAGCGTCAGCAATAACATGGCTTGTGGAATGGAGACCTGAAGATCTAGAATGTTGATATTTGGTGTGTGATCCTTGTGATGAGAGCTTTCTTCTGTTACCATACTTGTAGACATTTTGACCTTGACCTTGCCCTTAGTGCACTTTTTAAAAACCTTTAACCTTGCATCTAACGGGTAGGCTTTTAGTGGTAGGGTATTCATATTTTGTATGTAACTTCCTTATGATGAGAATGTTCTTCTGGTACCATACTTGTAGACATTTTGACCTTGACATTGCCCTTAAGGCAATTTTTAGCTCACCTGGCTATGCCAGGGTGAGGTTTTGCCATCACTTGGCGTCCGTCGTCCGTCCGTCATAAACTTTTCATTCAAAGATCTTTTCCTCTGAAACCACTAGGCCAATTGGGACCAAACTTGGTTACAATAGTCCTTGGGTGGTCGCCTTTCAAAATTGTATCCGGCATGTCCGTACCTAATCCAAGATGGCCGCCAGCAGGGAACATAGTTTCAACATTGGACCCTATGGGAAAGACATTCAAAGATCTTCTTCTCTGAAACTACCAGTCCAATTCAAACAAAACTAAGCCACAATGGTCCTTAGATGGTCCCTTCCAAAAAAGGTATCCGGCAAGTCCGTACCTAATCCAAGATGGCCGCCAGCTGGAACATAGTTTTAACATTGGGCCCTATGGAAAAGACATTCAAAGATCTTCTTCTCAGAAACTACCAGTCCAATTATAACCAAACTTAGTCTCAATGGTCCTTAGATGGTTCCTTCCAAAAAAGGTATCTGGCAAGTCCGTACCTAATCAAAGATGGCTGCCAGCGGGGTACATAGTTTTAACATTGGACTCTATGGGAAAGACATTCAAAGATCTTCTTCTCAGAAACTACCAGTCCAATTCAGACTAAACTAAGCCACAATGTTCCTTAGATGGTCCCTTCCAAAAAAGGTATCCGGCAGGTACGTACCTTATCCAAGATGGCTGCCAGTGGGAACATAGTTTTAACATTTGACCCTATGGTAAATACATCCAAAGATCTTCTTCTCAGAAACTACTAGTCCAATTAAAACTAAACGTAGCCACAATGGTCCTTAGGTGGTCCCATCCAAAAAATGTATCTGGCAGGTTCATACCTCATCCAAGATGGCCACCATCTGGAACATGGTTTTTACATTGGCCCTATTGATTTTAAGGGATCCTCTGCCCAAATTTTTTGAATTTTTATTTGAATTGTGGTCTGAATGTTTCAATTTCAGCACTATGTATTACCTTGATTATTAGGGGAACCCCTGCCCAAATTTTTTTTGAATGGTGTTCTGTTATGGGTTGTAATGGATGGTGGATCTTTGGGCTGCCATGGAAACCAAACAAGAATATTGTAATTTTAGAAAAAAAAGTATTCTGCTAAATTTTATGTTTTGATTTCCTATTGGAAATTCCTTTTATCTATGTCAGCCATGGTCCAGGTGAGCGATACAGGCTCTTGAGAGCCTCTTGTTAAGAAACTTTTAACCTTGCTTCTAGTATTAAGTTGTTTAGTGCAATGGTGTTCATATTTGGTATGTGACTTTCTTGTGATGAGAACTGTCTGATGGTACCATATTTGTAGACATTTTGACCTTGACTTTGCCTTGAGGGCAATTTTTTTCTTGAAACTTGAACCCTGCTTCTAGAATTAAGTTGTTAAGTGGTAGGATGTTCATATTTTGTATGTGACTTTCTTGTGATGCGAGCTCTCTGATGGTACCATATTTGTAGACATTTTGATCTTGTCTTTTCCCTGAAGGCATTTAAAAAAAAACAAACTTTAACCTTTCTCATAGAATTAAGTTGTTTAGTGGTAGGGTGTTCATATTTGATATGTGACCTTTTTGCGATGAGAACTTTCTGATGGTATCTTTCTATAACTTTCAAATTTATTGTGCATTGAGGTCTTTCTAATCCTCGGCGAGCTGTGTTGTCTTCTGAAAACTCTTGTTCATATAATAGCATTTACTTTTTTTAACCTTTTTAGTCCCTTACCAGCGATAGCCGAAGGGGATTTTAGGTTTGCACTCTGTCCATTCGTCCGTCTGTCAGTCCTGCATCAGTTTTCCGCACTTTTTTTCTAAACTGTTGCAGGTATTGGTCTGATATTCTGTATGTGAGTCTACATTGATGAGTTACAGATCAAGTTTAAGTTTGGTTCTGGTCCAATGATTTTTGCTGGAGTTATGGGCCTTGGACTTAGAAAATTTTAGTAAAATATAAGTTTTTCGCACTTTTTTTCTAAACCGTTGCAGGTATTGGTCTGATATTTTGTATGTGAGTCTACCTTGTTAAGTTACAGATCAAGTTTAAGTTTGTTTCCGGTCCAATGATTTTTGCAGCAGTTATGGGCCTTGGACTTAGAAAATTTTAGTAAAATATCAGTTTTCCGCACTTTTTTTCTTAACAGTTGCAGGTATTGGTCTGATATTGTGTATGTGAGTCTACCTTGATGAGATACAGATCAAGTTTAAGTTTGGTTCTGGTCCAGATATTTTTACCGGAGTTATGGGCCTGGGACTAAGAAAATTTTAGTAATATATCAGTTTTCTGTTTTTTTCTAAACTGTTGCAGATATTGATCTAATATTTTGTATGTGAGTCTACCTTAGTGAGCTACAGATCAAGTGAAAGTTTGGTTCTGGTCCATTTTTGATTTTTGATGTAGTTATGGTCCTTTTACTTAGAAAATTTTAGTGAAATGACAGTTTTTCCACACTTTTTTCTGAACCGTCGCAGGTATTGATATGATATTTTGTATGTGAGTCTACCTTAATGAGTTATAGATCAAGTATAAGATTGGTTCTGGTCCACTGATTTTTGAAGGATGTATGGGCCTTGGACTAAGAAAACAAATTTTACTATTTTTTCTAGTGTAGTAAAGCCTTGTTCTACCAGTAGGGGACTTGGTATTGCCTTGCAATACTATCCACACTTGTTTTAAAATAATCTCGGATGAATTAAAATAATTTCTGTGTGATTATTGTTTTGTATGTTTCAGCACTGAAGAGAAATAAGTTTTAGAAATGACTATATTTATAACTAAATTTTACTGCAATTCCAGTATATTGTTATTTTAAAGTATTTTTGTTTTGTAATCTTTGTACATTTCAGGACCAAGGTTTGTTTTAAACCCAATCAGAATGTTTGAAGGAAGTTTTGGTGGTCCCACTTTATACCAAAATCCTGATTATGTGTCACCAAATCTGGTTAGTAATATCCTGTAAATGAAATATCATAACCAAATTAATGTTTTCTTTGTTTTGTATCTAGGTGATATTGTAAATCTTTGTGGTAATAGAGGACATAATGTTTGGTGTATTTTGAATCAATGTTTTTCCTGGAAATTATGTATGCTATTTTGAAGTTTGAAACTAGGAAATTTCACCAGGTGATAATTGAAACATTTTCTCAATGTAACACTCTGGAACCTCTCAGCAAATTTTCTTAAAATTATTGCTAGAAACTAAGTAATATTAACAGGAAATGCAGTGCTATGTCTTGGAGTCTTGGAAAATTTGACTAAATTAGATTTTAATTCAATTTGTCAGTGTTACTGCTTTGCAGAATTTTATGAAACTTGTCAATGCAAACATTATGTGTAGATGTCCATATCTAAGAAAATTTCTGTGTTATTGGTTTTGTCTGTGTTTATATGGAATTAGATCAGAAATAATTGTATGGGGAATCTGAAGGAAATTCTATAAATATTTGATGAGTTGTAGAGTATATCCAGGAACACAGACATAAAAACAAAAATTAAATGCACATACTGCGTACTGGATACTTTTAAAAAATTCTCCATACTCCTACAAAGCCTTTAATAGCCCAATGGTCACTGTATTAAGGGTGGCTATGAGCCATGTGCCAAACTCTCTACACCTTTTGACAACTCCAATGAAACAATTTGTATGTTGTGAGGTTGTGGGATATATGAGCTTGCTTTCTTTTTTGGTTTTTATACGACTGCAAAATTTTAAGGTCGTATAATCGTATGGCGTTGTCGTCGTCGTCCGCGTCGTCTGTAGACACTTTTGTTTTGGTCAATAACTTAAGTTCCAGTTGTTCAATCCTTAAGAAATTTTAACACAATGTTCTTTGGCACAAAAGAAAGACTTTGAGTGGTTTAAGATTTTGTGGCCCCTCCCGTTTTTAAAAAAGGGGCCAAAAAGGGCAAAATTGGGTGTATTCATATAATTGGCTGTAGAATTTTTATTATTCATCAGATTTTGATGGGGTTTCTTTCAGTGTGTTCCTGAGGAAATTTCCAATCAGTAGTATGCAACGGATTTCACATGGCATGTACCGTTCATGAGATAAATGGGGCTAAAAAGGGGCGAATCACAAAAATTATATTTTTTTATTTCTAGTCCGATTTCGATGCAGTTTTTTCAATGGTTCCTTATGAAAAATTAATATGGCGCTTAACTATTAGATATTTTTTTCATGTTGTGTGATAGATCTTTGATGTATTTAAAAAAATAAAGGTACTTTTATGGTGCCTAAAGGCCTCCATCCCATGGTACCATATTTACAACATGTTTAAAAATTACTGTCAACTACAACATTTGAAAAATTAACAGCACAACATATCATATATTAGCTTTAAGCTTTAACAATTTATACATGTATAAAAATGCAATATAATTAAGGAGAAGAAGTATTATCATACTGAAATAATTTTGATATTTTTTTATGCCCCGCCCACGAATGTGGAAGGGGCATTTTGTGTTACCCTTGTCCGTCCTTCTGTCCGTCCATCCGTACATCCGGTTAAGTTTTGTGTTTAAGTCCATTTCTCAGAAACTGTAAGGTATAGAACAAGGATAGTAGACCAGTAAGTACTACATAGTTCACTGGGCAGTTTGACCTATATTTCATGGTTGAGTGACTCTGGTTATCCCCTTGCCAAACGAAGTTGAGAGGGGATATAGCGTTTGACCCGTTCGTCCGTTCATCCGTTTGAACTTAAGACCATATATCTTTTGAATAACAAGTCGTAAATGGACAATGTTTTGTTCATGGATGCATCTTGAGGAGAACTTGAGGTTGATATATAGAATAGGTGGATTTGACCTACATTTCATGCATGAGTGACTTAGGTTAAAGTTTTTGTAAGAGTCCAGATCTGGGATACTACAACTTGTAGAGGAATAATATTTTGTATGTAGATGCGTCTTGTAAAGTTATGGTCCAGATGAAAATTAGGTCACTTTGACCTACATTTCATGCATGAGTGACTTAGGTTAAAGTTTTTGTAAGAGTCCAGATCTGGGATACTACAACATGTAGAGGAATAATATTTTGTATGTAGACACGTCTTGTAAAGTTATGAAAGTCCAGATAAAAATAAGGTCACTTTGACTTACATTTCATGCATGAGTGACTTAGGTTAAAGCTTTTGTAAGAGTCCAGATCTAGATCTGGGATACTACAACTTGTAGAGGAATAATATTTTGTAAGTAGATGCATCTTGTAAAGTTACGAAGCTCAAGATAACAATAGGTCACTTTGACCTACATTTTATGCATGAGTGACTTAGGTTAAAGTTTTTGTAAGAGTCCAGATCTGTGATACTACAAGTCGTAGAAGAATAATATTTTGTAAGTAGATGCATCTTGTAAAGTTACGAAGCACCAGATAAAAATTAGGTCACTTTGACCTACATTTCATGCATGAGTGATTTATGTTAAAAGTTTTTGTAGAGTCCAGATCTGGGATACTACAACTAGTAGAGGAATAATATTTTGTATGCAGTTGCGTCTTGGAAAGTAACGAAGCTCAAGGTAAAAATTAGGTCACTTTAACCTACATTTCATGCATGAGTGACTTAGGTTAAAGTTTTTGTAAGAGTCCAGATCTGGGATATAAGAACTTGTAGAGGAATAATATTTTATATGTAGATGCATCTTATAAAGTTAGGAAGCTCCAGATAAACATT
Organism: Modiolus philippinarum; assembly: GCA_002080025.1. Lineage (NCBI taxonomy): Eukaryota > Metazoa > Mollusca > Bivalvia > Mytilida > Modiolidae > Modiolus > Modiolus philippinarum. Next base: position 113,333 of record MJUU01021561.1, read on the forward strand.
AGGTCACTTTGACCTACATTTCATACATGAGTGACTTAGGTTAAAGTTTTTGTAACAGTCCAGATCTGGAATACTACAACTTGTAAAGGAATAATATTTTGTTTGTAGAGGTGTCTTGTAAAGTTAGGTCACAACATTTCTTGCATGACTGGATTAGATTTAAGTAACAAGCCAGATCTTGAATAGTACAACTTCCTTGAGTGCTTATTTTCTAAACAAACATTCAATAAACGGGCGAGGGGATAAGCTGCCGTTTCCGACTGCCCCTTTTCTTGTTAAGTTTTGTGTTAAAGTCCATTTCTCAACAACTACATGTTATAGGACAATGATGTTTCATCAAATTAATTGCCTTGATGAGTACTACCCAAATCATTGACAATTACCGGGGGTAGGTTGCTTTGACCTACATTTTACACTTCAGTGACTTTTGTTAAGTTTTGCATTAAAGTCCATTTCTCAGCAACTACACATTATAGGACAATGATGTTTCATCAAATTAATTGCCTTGATGAGTACTACCCAAATCATTGACAATTAGGTGGCTTTGCCCTACATTTTATGCTTGGTGGCTTTTCCCTACATTTTATGCTTCAGTTTATGCTTCAGTGACTTTGGTTAAATTTTGTGTTTAAGTCTATTTCTCAACTACTATGTATTGTAGCATCATGATATTTCACTGTAACATTCAGCAAAAAAAGATCTGCCCATTTCGCCAACAATTGGGTGACCATGACCTACATTTTATGGCTGAATGACTTTGGTTAAATTTTAGATTTCATCACAATTCAGAGACAGGAAATTTTAATTTTATGAATGATGGACTTCGGTTAATCTGTTGCAAAATTATTTATTGGCGGGGCATCCATGTTTTACAGACACATTCTCTAGTTGTAACTTAGATTTGATGTGCAGAATCATTTCACCCTACTATTAATGTTAATGTCCACAGTTCAATGCCAGGTCCCATCAGGATACATTGTTAATTGTAATTTTGTCCGTAATTATCAGAATCGCATGGAATTCCAGACACAACACTTCCCACAAATTTGTCAGAGTTGTAATACACCACCTGATACACCACCTGAAGATGTGCATTAAGTAATATGGTCGCTACCCAAAATTTTGAAGGGGAGATAATTTGTCTAGAAAAAAGGGGGGTGAACCTTGTCAGCACATATTCCCCTAAACTGCTGCTTGGGTTTTGATGAAATGTTACACAGTTGTAGTACACCACCTGAAGATGTAAATGAACTTATATGGTTTTTCTAAAATTTTGAAGGGGAGGTAATATGTCTTTGAATATTTTCAGGAAAAGGGGGGGGGACAAACCTTGTCGCCACATATTCTCCTAGACGGCTGCTTGGATTTTGGTGAAATGTTACACAGTTGTAGTACACCACTGAAGATTTGCTTAAAGTAATATGGTTGCTTTCTGAAATTTTGAGGGGGAGATAATTTGTCTTTGAATATTTTCTGGCAAAAGGGGAGGACAAACCTTGTCAGCACATTTTTCCTCAACGGATCCTTGGACTTTGATGAAATGTTGTACAGTTGTAGTACACCATGTGAAGATGTGCATGAAGTAATATGGTTTCTGCCCGAAATTTTGAAGGGGAGTTAATTGATCTTTGAATATTCTCTGGTAAAAAGGGGGCGAACTTTGTCAGCATATGTTCTCTTAAACGAGTCCTTGGATTTTGTTGAAATGTTTCACAATTGTAGTATACCACCTGAAGATTTGCATGAAGTGATATGGTTGTTGTCAGAAATTTTGAAGGGGATATAATTTTTCTTTAAATAATTTCTGGAAAAAAGAGGGGAGGTTTATCAATGTGTCCATACTTGTATTGTGTCCACATTTGTACTGTGTCCACAAATGTATTGTGTCCACACACACTTAAATTTACACTTGCCATATTGATTTAGAGTTCAATTAGTGGGGGTATAACTGGCTGCCATTCTGCGACAGCTCTAGTTATGATGAAGCTTCTTCTAAGAATTTGTTTGAATATTGCCATTGTATACATGTAAGGCTATGATATAAGCAGAACAGATGTTTTAGTGTCAGTTAAAATGTTTTCAGCTAAGATAGTTATAATGTTTATATACTTTATGATTACAGTATAGAAGGATGTTGAAACAGAAAATGGCCATGAAATATATGCACAAACTTAATGCTCAAAGATCTAGAGAAAAACGATATCTACCAGATTCATATAAAATGGACCCAACAGATGATGTATTTGTGACAATAAGACCAGAAGATGCCAAAGGGGCTGAAAAAAATACATTTTATAGGAATGCTTGATTAATCTCGACAATAATTAAAAGATATTATTTTCATCATCTTGATAATAAAACAAATTGTATAAAGAATCAGTTGAAGAGGAACAAGTGTTTGTTAAAAGAAGAATTGTACCAGAAAATAATTTTACCAGCAGCAATGTGTTCATGGATTAATGGGCAATAGGGCATACAGTTTTACTCTTGTCTGTACATACAGTCATACATGCATATTAATATGTCAGGAAATTTTCATCAAAAGTTTCTCCGCTGTTGTATGTAGCATAGATTTGATATTTGGTCTGAAGCTTCAGTATTATTCTTTCCGGATCACTCACTCATCAATTTTCTGTTTGACAATACATTGATATTTTTAGAACAATTTATGTAAGAAATATTTTCTAAGCTTGTATGTGTAGAACTGATTTGATATTGGTCTGAGGCCTTTGTATGACAAATCTTTCAACGCCTTCTATTTCTAAGTCTTTAACGATTTATGTTTAAATTTGAATCAAAGATTTCTCTTGCTGTTGTTCACAGCAATGACTCAATATTTGCTTTACTATAGTGAATTGTACCATACCTCCTCTTTCCTGGTTTGACACTCATCTTTCAGTGTTGGCGGAATCGAAGTTTGGCTGGTCATCCATGTCCCATGGACACATTTTCTTTTATTTCATCAGTCTTATCAGTGTAATTGTAACTCAGCTGTAACCATTTATTAAGATTTGTTGTTTAAGGATTTCAGTGTTGGATAATTGTATGTATACCTTTTCTTTTTTTCCATGTTCATTGCCATACAAAAATGTGTTGTAATTGAGGATATAAAATTAACATTTATGATGTGATCAAGACAACTTTCAAACTTTATATTTCTAACTTCAGATAAGTTTTAAAATTTATTGTACCATTGTATTTTGTGGAATGTGTAGTAACAGTATACATATGTACAAATTGAAAGTGCAATCCTGATGTTTTAATAAATTGTTAAATATTAATGTTGTTCATTCATGTAATTTACATGCTATTTTGTTGTTAAGCCATGTATTCTTCCTGCAAAAGGATAAGTAGATATATTTCTTCTAAACAAGTGAAGAATGAGGGCAATGGTTTCTGAGTTCTAGAGAAGAGCAATTGCATAAATGAATATTTCTTAATCAACCAATATAATTCCTTACAAAATATTCTATTATTGACAGTATGTTACCATCAATAAAAGATAGGAATAAGTATTGAATAAACAAGACAAAAGTCATAAAAACTTGTACCATAACTAGGTCATCTCGTATTATAAGAGATATGTAGCTAGTATTTGGTGTGAGTCTACCACTAGGAGTTACAGATCAAGTTGGAGTTTGTTTGGTTCAGGCCCATTGATTTTTTGACAGAGTTATGGGCCTTGGACAGTATATTTTGGTAAGATTTCAGTTTTATGGACCTTTTTCGACGAGTTGGAAATTTCAGAAAAATTTGGTTTTGGGATGATAATTCAAAACGTTTACATCCAGTTGATATGAAACTTGGATATGTTGTATGGCACCAGGAGGGAAGGAAATGTATTGATTTTGGAGAAAGTAGGTCAAAGGTCAAGGTCACAATGACAGAAAATAGATTAAAAAATTTCAGAAAAATTTGGTTTCTGGAAAGTAAAAATTAAATTCAGATGAAACTTGGGACAGAGTTATAATAAGAACCTTATTATTATTTTTTTTTTGGAGAAAGAGGGCAAAATGTTAAGGTTGCAATGATTTAAAATAAACTGAAAATTTAAGAAAATTTGGTTTCTATATTGAATGAAATTGTTATCAGTTCAGAGTTGAGGTCACTGAGTGATTTATATATAAAAATGTCAAGAATTGCAATTTGACCTTTTTGAATTCTTAGAATTTTGGATATTAGGTAGGAAATAGATAGAAAATGTTAGAAATATTTGGGTTTCCACATTAACTTGGTCACATAATATTTGAAGTTGCAACTGGGCTTGTGCACCCAGGTGCCATTTAGATTTTTTTATGCCCCGCCCACAAATGTGGAAGGGGTAAATAGTGTTACCCTTGTTTGTCCTTCCATCCGTACGACTGGTTAAGTTTTGCGTTAAGGTACATTTCTCAGAAACTGTAAGAGGTAGAACAATAATTATAGGCCAGTTGGTAAATATATGATAGTACTACAGAGTTCACTAGGTAGTTTCACTTTTTGACCTACATTTCATGCTTGAGGGACTGGTTAAGTTTTGTCTTAAAGTCCATGTCTCGACAACTACACATTACAGGACTATGATGTTTCATCTAATTAATTGCCTTGATGAGTACTACCCAAATCTTTGACAATTAGGTGGCTTTGACCTACATTTTACACTTCAGTGACTTTGGTTAAGTTTTGCGTTATAGTCCATTTCTCAACAACACATTATAGGACAATGATGTTTCATCAAATTAATTGCCTTGATGAGTTCTACCCAAAATATTGACAATAGGTGGCTTGGACCTACATTTTATGCTTCAGTGACTTTGGTCAAGTTTTGCATTTAAGTCTATTTCTCAACAGCTATGTATTGTAGCATCATGATATTTTACTGTAACATTCATCGGAAAGAGATCTGGCTATTTCACAATCATTTTGTAATTTCTTTTGTGCTTTAGGTCATATTTTAGATTATAAATTCATCCCTTTTAACAGCTCACATACTCATGTATCTCGTTATTTTGTTATTTCACAATCAATTCGGTGTCCATGACCTACATTTTATGGTTGAATTACTTTGTTTAAATTTCATCACAATTCAGTAACAGGGAAGTAATTTTAAAAATGATTGATATTTTGATTAATCTGTTTGCGATAAATTTATTGGCGGGGCATCCTGTCTTATAGACACATTTTCTAGTTTTTAAATGGTTCAAGATATTAAGCTTATATCTGCTAGATCGGCCTTCCACTATGAGTTGTAGATCAAGTTTTAGTTTGGTTTCACTCCATTGATTTTTGACAGAGGTTTTGGCAGTTTGGTAAAATATCAGTTTTCCAGACTTTTGTTCTAAAGAGTTCTAGATGTTACGCTTATATTTGCTATGTGGGTCTACCACTATGAATTACATATCAAGTTGAGTTTGGTTGTGGTCCATTGATTTTTTTAAGAGTTATGTGTCTATTCTTAAAAAAATTTTGGCAAAATATCAGTTTTCCAGACTTTTTTCTAAGATATTAAGCAAATAATTTGGAATGTGAGTCTAGCATTATGAGTTACAGATCAAGTTCCATTGATTTTTGACTGAGGTTTTCATTAACCAAGAGTTTTTAATTTCATGCTGTCATCAAATATTAAATCAAAATGGGTAGATAATCCCTGGGCATGTCCTTTTCATGACTGTAAATAGTGAGCTGACTTTGCAGTCAAAATACTACAACAGCCTTTCATTGTTTATACTTGCTTAATAGACGATATTCCAGTTTCAAATTTTTGGGTAATTGTCGACATCTTACCCCGAATCTACTGGAAACTGGTACCTGATGTCAGTCGAGCTTAATCTAGGAATTCTCCTTTTTATTTCTTAACCTAAAAATGACCCGCCTGGGATAAAATGTTGATTTATAACATGTTCAGCTTTTTTCAAATCATAAACACCTTTCATATGTTGATAGAAGAATTTATTCCCTTTGCCCTCACACAGTAGGACGCCATTTTTACCCCGTTTGACCTCTTTGACCTGCCATTCTAATACCCGGAACGTTCCGGAAATGGACTTTTGGAAGAACGTTTATTCTGGCAGCCAAAAGTGATTCCACCTACTATTTAGTGGTTTCCTGAGACAAGACTTGGCAAATACTTTTCATGAGGGAAAGGGTATATCAGAAAATACAAAATGTCAAGAACTTCATTCTACATATTTTGGTCAGGTTAGCTCATCATCCAAGATGGCTGTCAGTGGGGACCTTATTTAACATTAGATCTCTTCTAAAACTGCTGACCAATTGTAAACAATCTTTGGTCAAGTTAGTTCTTGGATGGTCAACTTTTAAAAAATGGTGTCTGTTATGTTGGTACCAAATCGAAGAAGGTCCACAGAGGGGACCATATATTGACATAGAACACTATTATAATAGAAAATACATTTTAACATCTTCTCTTCTGGAACTATAAATAAGAACCAAAATAAGTCACAATTGTCAATGGGTGGTCCATTCTGAATATGATGTCTGCTGGACTGCAAGAATCCAAGATTTCCACCAGTAGGAACCATAGTATAATACTGTACCCTTTAGAAATACATTCAAAGGTTTTCTTTGAAACAAGTTGGCCAGTGCATTGGAATTATAATTGATAATAATTGTCCTCAGATAGTCAACTTAAACTAGAGCTGTCGCCGAATGGCAGCCAGGTATACCCCCGCCAATTGAACCCTGAATGTGTGTGGACACCGTACAAATGTGGACACAATACAAGTATGGACAAAATGATATACCTCCCCCTTTTTTCCTGAAAATATTAAAAGACAAATGATCTCCCCTTCAAAATTTCGGACAGCAACCATATTATTCAATGCACATCTTCAGAGGGTGTACTAAAACTGTGCAACATTTCATCAAAATCCAAGCAGTGGTTTGGGAAAACATGTGCTGACAAGGATCACCCCCTCCCCCTTTTTCCAGAAAATATTCAAAGACGAATTATTTCCCCTTCAAAATTTTGGGCACCATCTATATAACTTCATGCACATCTTCAGATGGTGTACTACAACTGTGTAACATTTCATCAAAATCCAAGCAGCCGTTAAGGAGAACATGTTCTGACAAGGTTCGCCTCCCCCTTTTTCCAGAAAATATTCAAAAACGAATTATCTCCCATTAACAATTTCGAAAAGCAACCATATTACTTCATGCACATCTTCAGATGGTGTACTACAACTGTGTAACATTTCATCAAAATCCAAGCAGCCGTTTAGGAGAACATGCGCTGACAAGGTTCCCATCCCCCCTTTTCCAGAAAATATTCAAAGACAAATAATCTCCCCTTAAAATTTAAGGCAGTGACCATATTACTTCATGGACATCTTCAGATGGTGTACTACAACTGTGTAACATTTCATCAAAATCCAAGCAGCTGTTAAGGAGAACATGCGCTGACAAGGTACATGGACCGACAGACGGACAGACAGACGGACGGACAGGGTGATTCCTATATACCCCTGTATAAAATGGTGTCTGGTAGGTCCATACAAATTCCAGGATACTTCAATGTTTTCTCCTCTGAAACTATATAGCTAATTACAATCAAACTTACTAACAATAATACTTGAATGATCAACTCTTGATAAACTGCTGACAGTATTTGTCACGCCTACCCATGCATGGCTTGGATCTGCACATTTATTTAGAATTGTGTGTACTACCTTGTTACTAAAATTTTGATGAGGTCATTCATACATGTCTGAGAGGTCAGGGCCTTGAATAGGTATGTACTCCTCAAGAGTAATTACATTTTAAATATCAAGAGGCTAGGACAACTGGTACAGAAAAAACAGAACATGGCCATTCATGCATGACTGAGGGGTCAGAGCTACCATCTAGATGTGAAATCTATATGTATTCCTCAGGATGCAATTGCACGTCAAATATCAAGTAGCTAGGATAACGGTGATAAACAGTGCAAATTTCAAAGTCAGTGGAGTCTGACTGCAGCCTGGGGTGTAGGTATAAAATAACCCTGAAACTGATCTGCACTGGTGTAAATGCACCAATATCAATGGGCTACCACAAGAGGTTTATTATACAGACAAAAGATGAAACCTTAACAATTGTGAACGGTGCTGCCGTCACCAAAAATCCATACCCAAGTCTCACCTTTTTTAGCTCATCTGACTCGAAGGGTCAGTGTGAGCTAATGCCATCACTTGGCGTCCGTCTGTCGTCTGTAAACTTTTCACACTTTCATCTTCTCCTCTGAAACCACTGAAGCAAATTCAACCAAACTCTACAGGAATGATGTATGGAAGGTCCTTTACAAAGATTGCTCATTTCAATCTGATCTGATAAAAAACATGGCCGCCACCACAGAACTTAGGTTTAACACAGGACCCTTTTTTCAACTCCTCTGAAACTGCTGAAGCAAATTCAACCAAACTTTACAGGAATGATGTATGGAAGTTCCTTTACAAAGATTGCTCATTTCGTTCCGATCCAATAAAAAACATGGCCGCCAGCAAGGAACTTGGGTTTAACATAGGACCATATGGGAAAAATCACATTTTCATCAACTCCTCTGAAACTGCTGAAGCAA
>MJUU01021562.1:7658-19053 GCA_002080025.1 Modiolus philippinarum
CGTCCTTCCGTCCGGCAGTCCATCCTTCTGTCCGTCCGTCTTTCCGTCCGTCCGTCCGTCCGTCCGTCCATCCTTCTGTCCATTCGTCTTTCCGTCCGTCCCTTACACCTTAGGGTACCCATCTCTTATCGGCTACTCCTTCTGAACCACTCAATAGATTTTAATGAAACTTAAACACAGTCTTTATGACATAATGTAGATGTGCACCTCCTATTTCAGAATTTGATTTGATTGATTTTTGGAGTTTCCCATAGCAAAACATGGACTTAGCCATTACATTACAAGGGGGTACCCATCTCTTATCTGCTACTCCTCCTGAAGCACTGAATATATTTTCATGAAACTTTAGTTCAGTGTTCATGACATAATGTAGATGTGTACCTTATATTTCAGAATTTCATTTGATTGATTTTATAATTTCTGGAATCAAATGGGGCTGTGGGGGGTATTTATTAGTGAGCTTTGCTCACAGTTTTTCTAGTTTAATTAAAATTGGATGACTCCCTATTGGAATAGAAATTGTCTTTGTCTAGAGACTGCTCCATTTAAATGAACTCATGTTGGTCCTTTTTGTTTGTTCTGTCTGCCAACAATGTCATATCAGAATTTAGGATCTGTATACTTGATTTTACTTGCAAGAGTAATGGGATATAATCATGTTAATTCCTCAATATCAAGACAATTTAGTGCATGTTTGGCTCTAACTTGAATGCCCTCTGGTCAGATCACTTTGTAGAGCTATTTTCCTAAGTTGTATTCTAAATTGAGAACACTTATCCATATTTTTAAAACCTTATATTATACTTTAGGGCTGTTCCAGTAAAACATACATGGGACGGGGGGGGGGGTTGGAAGGCACTAGAAAATTGTTATAACCACCCATAGATGCAAAAAAGGATTTTTACTTTAATTTGTAAGGACAAACCCATAGCAGCAATTTTAAAGTGCCTTCCCCCCTGTCCCATGTATGTTTTGCTGGAACAGCCCTTACCATTATATTTGTCTTTGTTAAAACTGTCAGTCCATATAACAGTATATGGACCAGCAGCCCGGTCCATATAATATATTGTGACGTCACAAAAATAAAGTGTACTGGTTGTAGTCTTTTTAACATTATTTGTAGCATTTTGAATGAATTATCACAAATAATTTATTTCATCTATTTTAAGATTATATTTTAACCTTGAATTTTTTTTTACTGAAATAATAGAAGAAGAAAAAATTGAAACTGGTATACATTTCCGTAGTAAAAGTTAAATATATCAAATAGTTCATTACAATTCAGGCCACATGGCAGTTTATAGACCTTATGGTCACCCCAAAAACACTATGTGGACCTCAGCTTTTTCGGACCATATACTATTTTTGGGGTTACCACTCAATCCATATCCTGCCATATGTCCCTCACTGCCATGAACTATTTGAAAAATAAGGGGTAAACACAGGTGTATCTTGTGACTGAGCACATCTATGTATTTGCTATGTAGTGGAGGATAATTTACTGTTCGATAAAAATTTTCCTTTCCAGTGAATTTTCAGGAAAATGCCTTTGTTTTACAGATGCTGGCAATTACAATATGACAGACAAAGTTATGTCGATGACAGATGAGGTATGTACAGATATATGTAGGGAACATGTTAACTATTTCTGAGTAATGGCACTTGCTGATGGTTAGATGTTAGAAAATCATACATAAGGATTTTTAGAGTTTAACATTAAACTATATCATTTCAGTAGACAAAAGGACTACAACATGCCAGAAATCACTAGTTCTGCAGTGATTTTTCCAGCCATAAAAAATATATAGCTTTGTTTAATTTTAGAGATTTTCAGGCCTAAAAAAACTAGCAATTAACAAAATTTGGTAGACCTAGCTTAAATTTACAAGCCTCTGGCTAGAGAACTAGTGTTAGTATTGCACCCTTGCTGATTTTGCAATGATAAAACATAATTGTATTCATTATAAAGCCATACTGTTAAATGCTTAGTATGGATTGTCTGCATTTTCCCTTGATTTTAAGGTACTTGTAAGGCCCTATCAAGTTAATTTGTAGATTCTCATCCACCTATAACAAAAAATCTGGGGTGGTGGGAGGTATTTATTTTATTTTTATGCCCCCATGAATCGAAGATTTGGGAGGCATATAGTTTTTGGTCTGTCTGTCTGTTTGTCTGTTGTCCACAAAAAACTTTAACATTGGGTATATCTTTTGAATGGTAAGTGATAGGGCTTTCATATTTTGCTTGTGTATTCCTTGTGGCCAGACCTTTCAAATGATACCAAAAAGTTGTACCTCGTGACCTTGACCTTGACATGTGATGGACTTTTTGAAAAAAATAATAAACTTTAACATTTGGTATCTTTTAAATGGTAAGTGCTATGGCTTTCATATTTTGCATGTGCATTCCTTGTGGCAGGACCTTTTAATTGGTACCAGAATAGTTGACCTTGTGACCTTGACCTTGGCCTGTGAATAACTGCAAAAAAACTTTAACATTGAGCATATCTTTTAATGGTAAGTGATAGGGCTTTCATAGTTTGCATATGTATTCCTTGTGGAGAGACCTTTCAGTGGGGGTCTCATTGGGGGGTTCTGATCCCGGATCCCGCTTAACGTTTTGTTAAATTCCCGTATCCCGCTTATCATTTTTGTGTTTTTCCAGATCACGCTTATTCACTATTTAGAAAATAGAGTAACATGTAAACAGTGATACGTTTTTTTCGGATATTTTTATTCTGTATAAGCCAAGTAAGCAGTTAACACTAAGGAGAAGGCTTTTGAATGTATTTGTAATTGAAATTAATTTTAAACTTAATACCTAGCTGTTGATCATTTTGGATAAAACTCAGACACGATGGACATAATTGGAAAGCCGATTCTGAAGCCATCAAACCTATTAGAATACAAAGTTTCAGTGCCTGAATTCAGTTTTACAATTTTAGACTTCATTTCATTCTGAGTGAATCAAGTGTTTACACCTTGCATACTGATATTATACCTTACAGACACAATAAGGCTTCCAAGGTTCTTGAAATTTTAAAGCCAATCAAGGACACCATTATCTATCCTAACAAGGAACGGCACTTCATCTAGATATGCTTTAAAGCAGATACTATTGCAAGTAATTCACGATGAGTTATGTCATAACTGCGTTCTTGTGTATTCCGGCAAGCTTGTACTAAAATTAGCTGTCATGGTCTCTTTGTCATCTTGTGTTTGAGCTGGGACTAATATAACACAAGAAAACAACCCCTATTGTATTTATTACCCATTTTTGAATTAGGATTTCATTGTTGTGAATGAAAATTTAATGTAACGTGTAAATATGCGATAAATCAGCTTTTCAGCAAAATTTTTAGATTAATTTTAGGTTGAGTAAATCAAGAGTTACAGTCGAAAATCGTAGCCTGGACACAGCTTTTTATTCGATCAAACTGGTTTGTTAAATAGTTTCAAATCCCTGTTATATTGGTCCAAGGTTTGAGTTAATTCAGCTCCTATTCCAAAGGAGCTGGCTTCGATGTCTGATATTTACGTTTTACTGGTATCAATGGGTATCCGAAAATTTGAGCCTACACAAGACACTTGCCACCTGACACTCTCGTGACATTTAATATTTTCACCGTGTTCTGTCAACTTATGAAGGAGTCTGGCTATTTCTGAAAAGCCTTTCACATACATGCGGTAGTATATTCAGGTTCCAAAAATACTTCTCACATCTTCATGGATTTGAGTACTGGCCATCCAATATTCCGTCGGTTTATATATATTTTCCGATACAAAACAATAGGATCCAGTCGAAGATCAAAAGGTATCTTGCAGAATGTCACTCAGGCCTAAAAAATACCTGTGTTTCCGGTAACATAATCTTCAAATTTGGGTCGGTAGGTAGGCATTTTTTATTTTCTCCAAAACTTTTTACATAGACATATAGAGAGTAACTTCTTGACTTTAACAGTGCTTCTTTAAAAATTGCCAAAAAAAACTTTAGGGTAGGCATTTTTTGATAACGAAAAACTGAAATTCCTGCTTAGTAAAATTACCGTTTCCTGAATTCCCGAACCATTTTTATCTAATTTCACGTATCCCGCTCTACTTCATTTCCCGTTTTCACGCACAATAATTTGACTTTCACGAGTCACGCTTACAGAAAAACTGTCGATCCCATGTCACGCTTAGACCCCAATGAGACCCTCTTCAGTTGGTACCAGAATATTTGACCTCGTGACCTTGACCTTGGCATGTGACTGTTCGGTAAAATTTCACCAGAAAAATGAAATAATATTTTGTTTTATTCTATATATATATATATATAGAAATTAAACTCATTTATGATTAAATGTTTCTTGATACAAATGTATCTATAGAATTTTTTTTTTGTAAAACAGATTTTTTAAAATCATTTAGCATATTTTCTTCATTTATTCACTTTTATTTTACAGTTTTTATATATGTATTATATATATCAATGATGAGGGATGTTACTAAAAATATTTATAATTTCGTTTCTTCGCTTCTGTGTATTCCTCCACTTTTGGGGAACCAGTATTGATGATCCCTGGTGTAATCAAAGTACTGATAAGCTTGGATAATGATTGGAGGGGTTCATTTGGGTTACTTCTGTGTTTGCATCCAATTGCAATCATCATTTGATGTGATTAAACTTTTCACTTGATACCAGAATTTATTTCTACAAATTATTTTGTCAGAAGGACATTCATTGTTCAAAGTTGCTAAATGTTTCTTCTTTACTTCTACTCAGGGGCATAAGTGTTTCACAAAACACATCTTGTTTTTTCCTGATTTTCACTAAAATTGATTGGAATTTAAAGAAAATTTCTGAAAAATTGAAAAAAAAAAAATTTTTAATTTGAGATTAGAATTGTTGGGGTGGGTGGGGATGAGAATCTATCAATTAATTTGATGTGGCCTAAATATAAACATTACAAATTCACATGGAAAATCTATCAATTCATCATCAACAGGCACAGAAAAAAATTGCAGTTTCTTCAGAAATGTGGTTATCTGTTTTAAAAAGATGCCTTACAAATTTATGACAGTGATCTCAATATTTATCTAAAATTTTGAAATAGAGAAACATTATGGTTGATGAGCAAGGTATATATATGCTATTAAAGTGTGCAACAAAATTATTTTAGAATACTTTTCTACAAAAATTAATACCAGCAAATATGTGTACCGTTTTTTGGTGTGTATTAAACGCATTGGTGTATAAAACGCACCCCCTTTCTCAGAGGAAAAGAATCAGAAAAAATCTAGTTCGTGTGTAAAAAACGCAGTGTAAATTTTCAACATGTTCTGTCCAAAAATGTCTGGAGACGCCGAGAGTTACCTTGTGAACTGAATTAAATGGAATACATGATGCTTTAATCACTTATAATTAGAGGAATAACTGTACCTGTATTTATTTAATGGTTTGTTCAAACATTTTGAGAATTTGCAAACGAAAAATATTGATTTTGTAAACACAGGAAGTTTATCTCCAAACGTAATTAAAAGTCAAAGGCGGTTACGGATACGTAAATATTACGGTTTGCCTTTGGTAAATTTTTAGGTGATATTCCCTATTGATCTTCATAATCGGTTTATGTATTAATTATCTTCATTTAAACTATACCTTTTCATAAATATAATTACATTATGACTTGCAAATATCTAGTACCCCTGAAAACCGGAACCGGCTTCACCAAATCAAAACAAATATGGCGGACACAATCGAGATGAAATTTTGGGTACCGCGAAATCTCTGAATATACATGTTGTATACGAAGAAAACAATACAGATCTGATCATGTTAACATTAGCAAACTATGTTATCATCAAACACTGGTTCTTATCTGGATCACAACAAGGATTTTATACTTATTTCCAATGTAATTTCCGGTCTGAAATTAAGTAAGTGGTGGTCAGAAAAAAAATAGTCTTTTGAAGTTCGTATGTATAAAACGCATCCCCTCTCACCAGGACCTTTCTGGGGGAAAATATGCGTGTAATACACACCAAAAAACGGTAAATTAGGGTCGTTGTCTCTTTGACACATTCCCCGTTTCCCTTCTTTTTCTTATCATTATTAACCAAAAAAAATTGCATGTATAATGACAATACCACAACATTATATACTTGTGAATTTGTTTGTAGATAAAAATTTGTGAAAATGCAAAAGTACAGTTACAGTATTTCACATTGTGTTCATGTTGAATATTGACATAGGAGGAGCAAACATAGCTCAGTTATGGCTTAAGTGTATGAATACCTAATTTCAGTTTGTGAATGCCTGTAGGAAATTGATTGTACAGAAAATAAATACCAATGGACCCTCAGAAGATTTACAGAGACAGAAGATAGATGTGGAACAGGATGTATTCAAACTGCTTTGTTACAGGGNTTATCCCCTCGCCCAACGGAGTTGGGGAGGGGATATAGCATCTCGTCCGTCCGTCTGTCCGAGTGTCCGTCCGTTCGTCCCACCTCAGGTTAAAGTTTGTGTTAAGCTTCATATCTGAGAAACTACATGTGGCACATCAATCATCTCTGGTCAGTGGATGCGTCTTGGAGAGTGATGCTGCTTCAGATAATAATTGGGTCACTCTGACTTACATTTTACGCTTCAATAACTCAGGTTAAAGTTTGTGTTAAGGTTCATATCTGAGAAACTACATGTGGCACATCAATCATCTCTGGTCAGTGGATGCGTCTTGGAGAGTGATGCTGCTTCAGATGATAATTTGGTCACTCTGACCTACAATTTACACTTCAATGTTTGGGTTAAGGTTCATATCTGAGAAACTACATGTGGCACATCAATTATCTTTGGTCAGTAGATGCATCTTGGAGAGTGATGCTGCTTCAGATAATAATTGGATCACTCTGACCTACATTTTACGCTTCAATGACTCGGATTAAAGTTTGTGTTAAGGATCATATTTGAGAAACTACATGTAGCACATCAATCATCTTTGGTCAGTGGATGCGTCTTGGAGAGTGATGCTGCTTCAGATAATAATTGGGTAATTCTGACCTACATTTTACGCTTCAATAACTCAGGTTAAAGTTTGCGCTAAGGTTCATATCTGAGAAACTACATGTGGCACATCAATCATCTTTGGTCAGTGGATGTGTCTTGGAGAGTGATGCTGCTTCAGATAATAATTGGGTCACTCTGACCTACATTTTCGCTTCAATGACTCAGGTTAAAGTTTGCGTTAAGGTTCATATCTGAGAAACTACATGTGGTACATCAATCATCTATGGTCAGTGGATATGTCTTGGAGAGTGATGCTGCTTCAGATGATAATTGGGTCACTCTGACCTACATTTTATGCTTCACTGACTTAGGTTTAAGTTTGCATTAAGATTCATATCTGAGAAACTACATGTGGCACATTAATCATCTTGGGTCAGTGGATGCGTCTTAGAGAGGATTATGCTGCTTTTCAGAATATTTTGAAATTTTAACTGAATTTGGAAATTTAATTGCTACAGGCCAGTGGATTAGCTGTCGTTTCCGACTGCTCCCATCTTGTTATAATACATTTAGAAAAAAAAAGCATTCAACCCAAGATGGTACAAATTTATCAGCAAGGAAATGGTTGTTTAAATCTTTGTTGTTGAACTTAAGGTGAATAATTTTCATCAATTAAATCTAATTAAGATAATACATGTAGGTACATAAATGGCACAGTTTCAGGATTTTGATGAAATTTTACATACAAGTGCATCAAATAAAGCTGTCAAAATTTCCAATTGAAATAAAACCGGTTTTAGCTATTTTGATTTTTGTAATATGATTGATTGAAAAATAACATAATGATCTTCTATAAATTGTGTGTTTATGAAAAAGTATCCTACAGTTTTTGTGCAAAAATGAAATGTTTTAAACAATGAAATTCGCATTTTAATAATGTAAATTTTATATAGGGTCACTGTCAAAATAGGGAGGTCGTCGATAAAAGTTATGATTTTAGACATGATTTGAAAGATGAACCCATATTCAGCAATGATGTATACCACAAAAACGAACTCTGTGACCATATAAAAAAGTTATATCAACAGTATATTTTACTGATCAATAAAACAGAAATTTCTTTTGGAACATACCTGGTAATATTTGTTTAAAAGATAATAATTTAAAGTGAAAATTATTGCATTATTTTATGTTCATTCTAAAGCAAATTTGTAACATTCACCAATAGAGGTGCTTATTTATGTATCTCTTACCTTAACAGTTGTCACTTTTCATACGTAATGTGTTCATGGAATTAATCAAGTTATGAAAAAGTTATGGAAAAGTCATTGAATTTATTTAATAAAATTTCCTTTAAATTTGACCATCGTATTTATGTTTTGTATTTATGTCTAGTAATTATAATGTATAGGTACATAATAATAAATGTAATTGTAGTCTTTTGGTTGTTTTTGAACTGATGATGCTTAGGAGATTTAGAAAAAAGTTTCTGACATCCCAATTTCTGCAAAATATGGTTAGAATCAGTTCTCAAATTGCAATTAAAGTATCCTGAATACGTCATGGATTTTGGAACCAAAAAGGTGTATTAAGGCTGACTTCAAATTTATGAATGGTTTATTGTTAGTAGTTCTATTGGGTAAGGAATACAGTCTTGTCCCAGAACCTTGAAACACACAAGAGCTCCTATCTCAAAATTCTGGTATTTGCTGATGATTCCTAAGAACATTAAGTAAATTTAGATACATGTATATATGATTAATGTACACATTATACATGTTATATAGACGGTGTTGGTATGTAAGTCCACTGTGTTTTATAGGCATAAAATGAGAGTTTGATTTGAACTTGCATGTTATTCTTTTTTCAGTGAGATACATATCCTTGCTTCTGGTGGACTCTTGTATTTCGGATGATGTAGATGATGCCACATTGAAAAAGAAAATCTTGGTAAATATACAATTTTAAATACTTAAATGTATTCATATTTATCACAAAACTATGACTATCAGTACAGAGCCACAATCATATTTAGATCTGATTAAACAGTGAAAGTTAGTTTAGCCAAACTGTTTTATACCTTTAATAGTAAACCATATGCAATACAGTCAAACCTGCATTAAGAGACCACTCAGGGGAGAGTGCAAAAGTGGTCTCTTACAGCAGGTGGTCTTTTAATAAAGGTTCATAATGTAACTGATTTTTTTTTACACCCATACAATAATTGAACCATTTCAGACAAAGATCATTAAATGTCCTCACTCTGTGATTCTCCTCTGTCTTTATGCCCCGCCCATGAATGTGGAAGGGGCATATAGTGTTATCCTTGTCCGTCCTTCCATACGTCCTTCCCTACGGTTAAGTTTTGCATAAGTCCATTTCTCAGAAACTGTAAGGTACAGAACAATGATAGTAGACCAGTAGGTAGATCTTGGATAGTACTACATAGTTCACTAGGCAGTTTGATACTTTGACCTATATTTCATGGTTGAGTGACTCTGGTTAAGTTTTGTGTTGAAGTCTATTTCTCAACAACTACATGTTATAGGACAATGATGTTTCATCAAATTAATTGCCTTAATGAGTACTACCCAAATCATTGACAATTAGGTGGTTTTGACCTACATTTTATGCTTCAGTGACTTTGGTTAAGTTTTGTGTTAAAGTCCATTTCTCAACAACTTAACATTATAGGAAAATGATGAGTCATCAAATTAATTGCCTTGATGAGTACTACCCAAATCATTGACAATTAGGTGGCTTTGACCTACATTTTACGCTTCAGTAACTTTGGTTGCGTTAAAGACCATTTCTCAACAACTACACATTATAGGACAATGATGTTTCATTAAATTAATTGCCTTGATGAGTACTACACAAATCATTGACAATTAGGTGGCTTTGACCTACATTTTATACTTCAGTGACTTTGGTAAACTTTTGCATTTAAGTCTGTTTTTCAACGACCATGTATTGTAGCATCATGCTATTTCACTGAAACATTCATCTATAGAAGAAATACCAGTTTCACTAACAATTGGGTGTCCATAACCTACATTTTATGCATGAATGACTTCGGTCAAATTATGAGTTCAGGTCGATTTCTTAACAACTTTACATTATAAAACAACGTTGTTTCAGCAAATTAATCATCTTGATCTGTACTTCCCGAATCATGGACAGTTAATTGACTTTTTCCTATATTTTATGTTTGAGTGACTTAGGTTATCTTTTGCTATAAATTTATTGGCAGGGCATCCGTGTCTTACAGACACATTTTCTAGTTTTTTATTAATATCAAGATTTTTTTCATTGTCAGTCATAAGTTCACATTTTTGTTTCAAAATACTTTGAATTTTGAGTTTTTCCTATGCATAGATCCTCTGCAACTTTACATGCCCTTTTTAATTCACATTACTCAATCCTCACTTTTCCTTTTAGAAGCCATGTTTCAAACCAAGGATGTATATTTAGAAGGATAAGCATCTCGTGATAATCTGGAAATATATCGAGAGGCGTGAGATTTGTCACTTTCAGACCTTCTCTCTGCAGCCTTATAACAACGGAAGTATAATAATGATTGTCACAAAAATTGTTCTGCGAGTACAGTAGATGTTAAACTTCAGGAAAATATTAAATTTATGAAATTCTGTGCATTACTTTTAAAGTTTTTAGTTCAAAATCATTGTGCATTTTTAGTAGCAAAAACCGGAAGTGGAAAAAAAATCCACGAAAATGTTGTGATTTCAAATTTCAATCATGTGTATTGAAGAAACTACATGATGTAATGTAACGAAATTTACTCTACGGATGTAAAAATCATTCAGCTTTCAGGAAAGTAAAATTTTATCAATATCCATAAACAACTTTTTAAGTAGATAGCTTAAAAGTGAATGCATACCAAACGCTTCGCTATAAATTTTAAATTGCAACATGGATTGTGTACGAGTTTCCTATCCTTCTAAATGTACGTCCTTGTTCAAAGTTTTAATTTTGAAAGAGCTCAAAAGATGAATGAAATCGATTTTTACTCAATTTTGTTAAATAACATGAAATTACAGTCTAATTTTTATTTTGTTAACGTCCCAATCAATAAACCACATGATCATGATGTACACCTTGATAATTTTTATAGAGGTCGAAGAAATCTATTTAAGTAATGAAATTGCTAGATACACAGAAATGCTAAAAATTTTCAAACATTTTAGAAACAACAACAAACCTTTAATCAAAATTAAATTATAACTAACAAATTTTACAACATTTTTCTATACCTAAAAGTCAACTTTGAAAAATGATATTTTTTCCGATATTTCTTGCAAGCCATTGCACTAAATAGTTTAACTTGTCGCTGAAAAGGGTCAAAGTGGTCATTTGGGAGTATATTTTGGTGGTCCTTGGTCGCGT
>MJUU01021562.1:26025-39271 GCA_002080025.1 Modiolus philippinarum
GACACCTTTAACCTGATACTTTTGAAACTTTGCACAGTTGTTCTGGACACATTGAAGATGTGCACCTCCCCTTTTGGTGAGATTTGGATAAATATTGTCAAATTTATCCATTGTTGAACTTAGTCATTTTTTAATCAAATTTTAACATTACGGTACTGAGTTTGTGTAATCTGAAACTCTGACACCTTATACTTGATGCTTTTGAAACTTTGCACAGTTCTTCTGGACACATTGAAGATGTGCACCTCCCCTTTTGGTGTGATTTGGATAAAAATTGTCGAATTTATCCATTGAACTTAGTCATTTTTTCATCAAATTTCAACATTACTGTACTGAGTTTGTGTAATCTGAAACTCTGACACCTTATATCTGATGCTTTTGAAATTTTGGACAGTTGTTTTGGACACAATGAAGATGTGCACCTTCCCTTTTGGTTACATTTGAATAACTAGAGGCTCTAAAGAGCCTGTATAGCTCACCTGATTCATGACTGGCATAAACTGCAGCCCAAAGTAACCCAATGTTAAAGTGTCTCATTTTCTAGAAGTTTCAAAGGAGAAAATCTTTGAACGTGTTTTCCACATAGGGTGCAATGTTAAACAATGGTCCCCGCTGGCGGCCATCTTGGAATACATGCAGACTTACCAGACACATTCATCGATAGGTACCGACTATGGACAGTTGTCACCAAGTATGGTTCCAATCGGGCAAGTAGATTCAGCAGTTTCAACAGTAATTTAAAGCCCACTATCCATTACAATCCATATCAGACCATCATTCAAAAAAAAATTTGGGCAGGGGTTCACCTTATAATTCAGATAATGCATATTGCTGAAATCAAAACATTCCAAGTCCCCCTTTCCATAAAAAAATTTTGGCAGGGGTTCCCCATTATAATCTAGTTTAAATATATTTCTTATATTGTGAAGAGAACTATGAAGCACAATACGACAATCAAGCTTACATTGTAAGTTATACAGTTGAACTTCAGTCTCTCAAACTTTGGTAGCTGGAACACCACCAATATCTCGAACTGTATTAAGTCTGATCATGTTTTACTATATTTCTTTGTTTGGCTTTTTTGACAAAATGACAATATTCAACATCAGTTTTGAAGTCACAACATCAATATCTATTTGGAAACCAAATTTCATTGAAATTGGACAATGTTGAATTTTCCCGCCTTTTTGGCAGCCATTTTGAAAATGGCGTTCAACGAACAATTTTCAACATCAGTTTTTGAAGTCGCAACATCAATATCTATTTGGAAACCAAATTTCATTGAAATCGGACAATGTTGAATTTTCCCGCCTTTTTTGGCGGCCATTTTGAAAATGGCATTCAACGAACAATTTTTAACATCGGTTTTGAAATTGCGACATCGATACCTATTTGGAAACCAAATTTCATTGAAATCGGACAACGTTGATTTTTCCCACCTTTCTTGGCGGCCATTTTGAAAATGGTGGTCAACAAACAATTTTCAACACTGGTTTTGAAGTCGCAACATCAATATCTAGTTGGAAACCAAATTGAAATTGAACAATGTTGAATTTTCCCGCCTTTTTTTTGGCGACCATTTTGAAAATGGCGGTCCACGATCGATTTTCAACACCACGTTTGAAGTCACCACAGCATGGCAAACATATTATTAATTTACACTTAACCTTCATCTTCTATAGTTTTGGAAATAAAAGACGAAAAATAAAGAAATTTTGAAAATTCTGTGAAAAAAGGGCAATAACTCCTATAAGGGTTTGTGATTTTCTCCAAAATTTCAGGGTGGGTAGATCTTGATATGCTGAACATTTTGACCTCTATCTGCTATAGTTTCTTTGTTAAAAAATAAAAATATTAAAATTTTGAAAAATTTCCGGAAAAGGGGCAATAACTCCAAAACTGGTATTCAGATTTTCTTCAAAATTGCAGGGCAGGTAGATCTTGCCATGCTGATCACTTTTACCACATGTCAGATTTTTGATATCTGTAACGGTTTTCAAGTTATTTGTCAAAAACAGCAATTTACCCCCTATGTGCTATTTTTAGTAACAGCAGCCATGTTGTTTGGTCCTCGGACTCATCGGATACAATTTTGAAAGAGGATACCCTGGTGATGATTCAGGCCAAGTTCGGTTAAAATTGGTTCAGTGGTTTCAGAGGAGAAGATTTTTGAAAAAGTTTACGACGGATGGACGGACGGACGACGGACGCCAAGTGATGGCAATAGCTCACATGACCCTTCAGGTCAGGTGAGCTAAAAAGTGTGGAATTAATGCATTGTTGAACTTAGTCATTTTTTCAGCATTTTTTAACATTACAGTGCCTGGTTTGTGTAACCTGAAACATTCACATCTCTGACTAAATACCTCTGAAAGTTTACACTGTTGTTTGAACACATTGATGATGTGAACCTCCCTTTTAGGCCAGTTTTGATTTAAAAAATGTAAAATTTATCTATTATTGAACTTGTACTTTATTTTATCATATTATATCATCATGGTACTCAATTTTGTCCAGAGACGTTGCAGAGTTTTGAACACACTGATCATGGTCAGCTATTCTTAAATTTTTGCATTGCTTTCACATATTTTCTCATAAAGATTCAAAGTACAGTGAAACTTGATTTAAGAGGTCACCTTTGGGAAGGAGTCAAACTGGCCTTTTAAGAGAAGTGGCCATTTAAATGGGGTTTAATTTATATGTAATATACTACACAGGGAACTGTAAAATGTGACCTTTAAAATCAGGTGGCTGCTTATTCAAGGTGACCGCTAAGGCAAATTGACTGTATGTGTTTATTTGAAACTCGGGTATGGTTTTCACCTTTGCTGAAGTGATGTGGACTATTTTCATTTTATGCTTTGTTCAACTTTGTACATTTAGTTTTGGTTTTTTTTCTTCTTTCTTTGTCTATTACACTAATAGGGTTGAATTTAATATAATCTCAATTATAACTTGCATTTGAAGAATGTTTTGGTAATAAGGTAAATGAATACTTGTTTGAATTGGTAAACCTATACATGACATAAAATTATTTACATTGGGTATCTTTTAAATGGTAAGTGCTATGGCTTTCATATTTTGCATGTGCATTCCTTGTGGCAAGACCTTTTAATTGGTACCAGAATAGTTGACCTTGTGACCTTGACCTTGGCCTGTGAATAATTGCAAAAAAACTTTAACATTGAGCATATCTTTTAATGGTAAGTGATAGGGCTTTCATAGTTTGCATGTGTATTCCTTGTGGAGAGACCTTTCAGTTGGTACCAGAATATTTGACCTCGTGACCTTGACCTTGGCATGTGACTGTCCGGTAAAATTTCACTAGAAAAATGAAATTATATTTTGTTTTATTCTATATATATATATATAGAAATTAAACTCATTTCTGATTAAATGTTTCTTAATACAAATGTATCTATAGAATTTTTTTTGTAAAACAGATTTTTTTTAAATCATGTAGCATATTTTCTTCATTTATTCACTTTTATTTTACAGTTTTTATATATGTATTATATATATCAATGATGAGGGATGTTGCTAAAAAATATTTATAATTTCGTTTCTTCGCTTCTGTGTATTCCTCCACTTTTGGGGAACCAGTATTGATGATCCCTGGTGTAATCAAAGTACCGATAACACTGATAGACAGAACACAATGAGTTGGCTATTATAAATGTTCCAAAAGGGGGGGGGGGTGAAAATTATTTTCTTAATAATGCTTGGATAATAATTGGAGGGGTTCATTTGGGTTACTTCTGTGTTTGCATCCAATTGCAATCATCATTTGATGTGATTAAACTTTTCACTTGATACCAGAATTTATTTCTACAAATTATTTTGTCAGAAGGACATACATTGTTCAAAGTTGCTAAATGTTTCTTCTTTACTTCTACTCGGGGGCATAAGTGTTTCACAAAACACATCTTGTTATACCCCCACGAACGAAGTTCAGGGGGGGGGGGTATATAGGAATCATTCTGTCTGTCTGTCTGTCTGTCTGTCTGTCTGTCTGTCTGTCTGTCTGTCTGTCTGTGATAGCTAACAATTTTTCGTAACAGTTTTCTCAGTAACTACTCATCACTGCAACTTGAAATTTGGTATGCAAGTTTATAATGATGTCCTCAGGGTTTGAAGCTTAAAAAAAAGAGCACTAGCCAAGTGGACCTCTAAGAAAGAAAATGTAGGGGCCCACAAAAAATGTAGGAGCCTACACTTACAGGTACGTGCAAGCGGACCTGTCTGCCTCGCGTAAGCGAGGCGCTATACGGCCGGGGGTTTGGGGGCCGCTTAAGCTCTGGGGTAAATGATGCAAAATCCTGCATTCTGGCATTTTCCTGACAGCAGTATTGTCTTCCAAAAATGATGATTTTTTTTGGTGAAAATTTCTTAATTAAAAAAAAAATGTTTACCTGAGAACTAACAGAGCTACTAATTAATATAAGAAAGATAAGACTAGTATGGAGGTGATTGCTTGCAGGAGTTAATACTTAAATAATGTTGGACCTGAACTCAAATTCGAAGTTACTGTCATAAATTATTCTGAGCAATGCACCAAATACAAATCATGCCCTTTTCGGAATCTTTTAACCAAGGCCGACCATGTTGCCACTCTCCCAGGAAAAGTCTAGTTCTTTTATTCTTGTATTCTTTAAAATATGCCTTTCTGTTGACATTCGCTGGCCGTTTTAAGAGGGGAGCTTCGTTAAAGAAGTTCCCCAATTCTGTCTGACGAGACATTTTTATGTAAACAACAAACACAAAGTCTGAATGGCGAAGATTACAATTACGTACTCGAAATAAGTTTTCTTGGGATTTTTAAGTTTATAACACATTATAAATATATATTACATGAAAAAATATATAGCATCGTTGGGTTTAGCACATTATTAATCAAGCTATACACGTTTATGAAGTCAACACAATCTACCGGTCATCCCAAGTTAGACCTCGCCAAGAAGCAAGTTAGATGGAACAGCTGAAACTGAACATGCGCACTCGTGACAAACAAACGTAAACAAAGTATGATTTCTTTTCGTGATCAAATTAAATAACGCAGATATAGTAGGAAACATTGACAATGAAAGACAGTCTTAACATCGATTATGGAAAACGGCACTTTGAAACTTTTACTCGCCACGTGGGCGACTGAGAAACCATGTTTAGGGGCCCACAATAAATTTTACTCGCCAATGGCGAGTGGGCGAGTGCTAATTTCGAACCCTGGTCCTATACCGCAAGTAGCGATTACAGGAATGCCGGACATCTACTTCCTGTTTACCGACTTAGTTAATTTTTGAGATCTTTTGTCAATCGTAGAAAATTTTCGTAACAGTTTTCTCAGTAACTACTCATCACTGCAACTTGAAATTTGGTATGCAAGTTTATAATGATGTCCTATACCGCAAGTAGCAATTACAGGATTGCCGGACATCTACTTCCTGTTTACCGACTCACTTAATTTTCTAGATCTTTTGTCAATCGTAGAAACTTTTCGTAACAGTTTTCTCAGTAACTACTTATCACTGCAACTTGAAATTTTGTATGCAAGTTTAGAATGATGTCTTATACTGTGAGTTGCGATTGTAGGATTGCTGACCTTCTACTTCCTGTTTACCGGAATTGTGCAATTTACTATTTTAGTCACAAATTATATTGGGTATCTTCTACATGGGGAGTGGGGGTATCATTTTGTGGCCCTCCAGGCTACAGTACCTCTAGTTATTTCCTGATTTTCACTAAAATTGATAGGAATTTAAAGAAAATTTCTGAAGAATTGAAAATCAAAAAAAATTGAGATTAGATTTGTTGGGGTGGGTGGGGATGAGAATCTATCAATTAATTTGATGTGGCCTTAATATAAACATTACAAATTCACATTGAAAATCTATCAATTCATCATCAACAGGCACAGAAAAAAATTGCAGTTGCTTCAGAAATGTGGTTATCTGTTTTAAAAAGATGCCTTACAAATTTATGACAGTGATCTCAATATTTATCTAAAATTTTGAAATAGAGAAACATTATGGTTGATGAGCAAGGTATATAATTAAGTGTGCAACAAAATTATTTTAGAATACTTTTCCACAAAAATTAATACCAGCAAATATGTGTAAATATGCATAATTATTAACAAAAAAATTGCATGTAAAATGACAATACCAGAACATTATATACTTGTGAATTTGTTTGTAGATAAAAATTTGTGAAAATGCAAAAGTACAGTTACAGTATTTCACATTGTGTTCATTTTGAATATTGACATAGGAGGAGCAAACATAGCTCAGTTATGGCTTAAGTGTATGAATACCTAATTTCAGTTTGTGAATGCCTGTAGGAAATTGATTGTACAGAAAATAAATACCAATGGACCCTCAGAAGATTTACAGAGACAGAAGATAGATGTGGAACAGGATGTATTCAAACTGCTTTGTTACAGGGCAGAATCGGTATGTAATTAAAATCATATTCAAGAAGTTCTCTGCAGAGTCATTAGATTTATGTAGATCTGATCATGTCCAGTTCGTATGTATTACATGTATTTTAGACTTCATGTTTGGCCAATTTCCAGTAACAGTTAAGCTAAATGTCTCTTTATACCAAACAGAATTAATAGGGGTATGTACAAATTGCCCTGTCCCATCTTGTCTGTTGGTCTATAAGGCCATAATGAAAAATATTCTGGATTCTTATCTTGCCTCCTAGATCTTTCACCTACCATAAAAAAATTATTTTGATTTATTGGCCAATTTGGGCAAATTTCTTTTTAAAATACCAGAATTTTTCACAAAACTGGATAAATATGTGAAATAAAATATGCCTGCAGGCCTGCCCAAAATTTTGAGAAATATTAATGGATGAGAATCTATGAATTATTTATTATGGCCTAATTCTAGTTAGAGCAACTCCTCCTCTTTGGTTTGATGGATTTCATGGAAATAACTCCAAAATAATACACAATATAATGATTTGTGTGAAGATAAGTATTAAATGTCTGAAGAAATCAAGGGGAGGTAATTAGACTAAAGTATAAATTTGGATTGAGGATTTTTCTACGACTTCTCCAAAATAGTAGATGATTAAATAAGATATAAATATATATTGCCATGACAATGTTAAAATCGTCATATGCAGATGAGTAAAATGTAAAGTTGAGGATTCACTTATTCTGTATCATGCTTGGCTATGCAGGTAGAAAAAGTCTTCTAGCTCATCTAGTAAAACTGATGAGACTCATTCTTTTTGAAAATACATATTATGCGCTGAATTTGGTATGGTGGATCACTAAACAACTTTCCAGTTATATCTTATACAGTAGTCCCTCTCTTGAGAGGCCACCCCTACTGCAATGAAAAACTGGCCTTTCAAATGAGGTGGCCTTCCATGAGAGGATTCTCTTCTGACCATTCCAATTGTTATAAATTCAGAACTTACAAGTTCTCTTTTCCTCTCTGTGTATGATGAAGCATACATACAATGGTAATCATTATTACCTCACATTGGCAGTTTCTAAATTGAATATATAGAAATCTTACAATTTTGTGGGATTAGGTAAAGATTTTGAAGAAAAATTGCAAAACATCATATTTTGTATCTTTGACATTCTATTTGTTCTTAAAATCGTGTTCAAAGAAATTTTTTCAATAAATTTACAACAGGTATTGTCATTATAGCTTCAAAGAAAAAATTAAAATATTGATTATTTGAACACAGATTTTAAAGGGAAATAACCCATAACGGTAAAACACAATAAACAAAAAGTGACAAAAACAAACATGAATTTTCTTGATCTGATGATGTTTTCTCAATTATCAAAACATATTTATGGAATGGAGTAAAATATTAACAGCTTAATTGGGCCATTTAGCAGTACAGGTAACTATGTAATTTATGAATGGGTTAATTGACATGTAAACATCGCCGATGTTTATTTAACAAATCCGTTAATTTGTCAAAAAGAAATGATAAAGCTAATCAACTTTGGGGCCCAGAACAGGACAGAAAGACTGCTGCAAGATTTAATTGTTGACATTTTTCACAAAAATGTGTTTTTGAAAACTTATTATATGTAACCTAAAGAACAAAGGTCACTTCCAGGTCAAATTTTCAACAACTTCCGGTTTGATCGCAATTTGTAAACAGTGAGTGTTTGGCCGTTTATACGAGGTAAAAAGAGTCATTTAGACACGAAAAGGGTGGCCGTTGGACGCGTCAGGCGGGTGGCCGTCTATATGGGATCATTTTGTACATAAAAATGTTAATGCAAAGGAAATATGGCCGTATAAACCGGGTGGCCTCCCAAACGAGGGGCCGTTAAGTAGAGGGACCACTGTATGAAGTAAAGAAAATGTACAAGGGTGTACCAAATAACATTTATATGAAATGTCTAATACTGGGGAAATGTGCACCCCATTGCTGTTTTATAAAGCTACAAATATTGATTGTTAAGTTATAAGAATTACATGTTTTGCTGTAACTATTATTCTATCTTAAAAGTTTTTAATTTGACTTTTTGTACATTTCGTTTTTCTCTGTTCCAGTGCTTATCACAGAATAAACATAGAGAAGCTTTAGATAGGGCACTTCTGGCAAAGGAAATGCTGGTAAATTTTCCTAAAGAGGTAACTACTTCTGTGGATTCATTAACACTTTATGCATATTATATGAAAGGATATGGAGTAAATGAACATGAGACCATAATACATACTACATGTATTTTGTAGCATGCTCTTTTTAGCTCACCTGGCCTAAAAGGCCATGTGAGCTTTTGCCATCACTATGCGTCTGTCGTCCCTCGTCTGTCGTCTGTATGTCCATCAACAATTTCAAAAATCTTCTCCTCTGAAACCGCTGGGCCAAATGTAACCAAACTTGACTTGAATCATCACCAGGGTATGGCTTCTCAAAATTGTGTTCGATTAGTCGGCTGGTCAAACAACATGGCGGCCATTGCTAAAAATAGAACATAGGGGTAAATTGCAGTTTTTGTCTAATAACTCGAAAACCGTCACAGATATCAAAAATCTGAAACGAAGTGAAAATGATCAGCATGATGAGATCTACCCATTGTGCAATTTTGAAGAAAATCTGAAAACCCATCTCGGAGTTATAGCCCTTTTTCCATAAAATTTTCAAAATGTTTGCATTTTTGATTTTTTATTTCAAAAAGTGTAACAGAAAGAGGTCAAGTGTAAACTGCAAACCTGTTCAGCATATCAAGATCTACCCTCCCTTAAATTTTGATGAAAATCCATGAACCCTTGTAGGAGTTATTGCCCTTTTTTCACCGAATTTTTTAAATTTTTTATTTCCAAAACTATAGAAGATAAAGGTTAAGTGTAAATGGATGAAATGTTTACAATGCTGTGGCGACTTCAAAACTGATGTTGAAAATTGTTCCTTGACCGCCATTTTAAAAATTGCCACCAAAAAAGGCGGGAAAATTCAACATTGTCCGATTTCAATGAAATTTGGTTTCCAAATAGATATTGATGTTGCGACTTCAAAACTTGTGTTGAAAATTGTTTGTTGACCGCCATTTTCAAAATGGTCGACAAAAAAGGCAGGAAAATTCAACATTGTCCGATTTCAATGAAATTTGGTTTCCTAATAGATATTGATGTTGCGACATCAAAACTGGTGTTGAAAATTGTTCATTGACCGCCATTTTCAAAATGGCTGCCAAAGAAAGGTGGGAAAATTCAACATTGTCCGATTTCAATGACATTTGGTTTCCAAATTGGTCTTGAAGTCGTAACTTCAAAACTGATGTTAAAAATTGCTCGTTGACCGCATTTTTCAAAATGGCCGTCAAAAAAGGTGGAAAAATTCAACTTAGTCCAATTTCAATGAAATTTTATTTAGAAGTTGCTATTGATGTTGCGACTTCAAAACCGATGTTAAAAATTGTTTGTTGACTGCCATTTACAAAATGACATCTCGAGTCTTCTCGACTTCTTAACTTGTGTCGAAAGTGGTCCTTAGCAAGAACATTTTTTGTCAAAAAAGCCCAACAAAGAAATATAGTAAAACATGATCAGACTTTAAAAACAGTTCAAGATATTGGAGGTGTTTGAGCTACAAAGTTTGAGAAACTGAAGATTAACTGTATAACTTACAATGTTACCATGATTGTGGCAACTGAAAGCCAGGTGAGGAATACAGGCTCCTGGGAGCCTCTGGTTTTAGCAAGTTATTGGGTTCAATTGCCAGGCCAAAAAATCCTTGCAGATCACAATCTCCATTTTCCACTTGGAGTCAAAATTTTCCAACCCATGATCTATCTCTATAACCTCAACTGAGTTAACTCCTTATTAGCATAGCCTTCTGGAGGTACAATGATTTAAGACATTTTAGCAGGAAATTTTAATAAAAAAAAGGTTTACATCCAATTCGAGTGAAATTGGGCATGTTGTTGGTTATTAGGAATGGAAGATCCCTGTTGATTTTGGTTAATTAAAACAAAAGTCAAGGTCACAGCTGCCCACAAAAGGTTGGCAATTTCAGAAAAAAATGGTTTCTGAGTGATAACTCATAAAGTTTTATATCTGATTCAAATGAATCTTGGATATATTGGCGGCTATTAAAAAAGGAAGACCCTATTTTTTATGGACAAAGGAGGTTAAAGGTCAATTTCAGTGACCCCCAAAAAATAGAAAATTTTAGGAAAATTTGGTTTCCAAATGATGTCTCAAAAAGGTTACTACCAAATCAAATAGACTGAGATATTTTGTCTGGTACCAACAGGTATGGTTCTGCCCTGTGTTTTAGTGGATTTCCACTATTGACAGTCTGGAATTGTCCATTACAATTTTTAGTTTCCCTCAACAAAGTTGAGGGGGAATATTGGAGTACCCCGGCGTCCTCGTCCGCGTCCGCATTTGGGTATATATCTTGGTAACTATGCAGGGTAGGGTCATCAACTTTGCATGCAGATGCATCTTGGGCTATCTCACAGCCTCAAAGAAAATTAGGTCTCTCTGACCTATATTTTCCGCTTGAGTGGCTTTCATTTAAATTTACATCCAAGTTCATATCTCAGTAACTATACTTAGTATGATCAACTTAATGTGCATGTGCATGCATCTCTGATGGAAGGTCAGCATCCAGGCAAAATTAGGTCACTTTGACCAACATTTTCTGCTTGACTGACTTACATTCGAGTTTACATCCGAGTTGATATCTCAATCATTGGACATGGTATGATCATCTAACCTTGCACATTAATGCATCTCTGATGGTAGGTCAGCATTCAGGCAAAATTGGATCACTTTGACCTACATTTTCAGCTTTAGTGACTTACATTCAAGTTCATGTCAGGGATCAGATCTCAGGTACTGTACATGGTAGGATCATCTTGCATGTGCATGTGCATGCATCTGTGATTGATAGTGCATGTATGTCAGCATTCAGGCAAAATTTGGTTGCTGCGACAACGTGCCATTATGAGGCGAACTTTGTAATCATTGATTACCTATGTTTTGATTAGGGTTATTCCAGCAAAAAATATATGGAGGGGTTGGAAGGCACTTTATATATTTTTTGATGGGTGGCGGGGTTCAGGGGGTACCATTTAAAATTTTTATAAATATATGTATGGGTGGTGGAGTCTGGAAAAAAGTGCCTTCCAACCCTCCCATACATTTATTAGTGGAATAGCCCTTATATAGTGACATTTTGCTTCCACTTAGTTTGTATAGTAAGCAAAATCATCCCAGTACTAACAAGGGAAAGCCAGGTTTTGATTAAAATGTGATATTTGCAAGACATTAACTAAGAAAAGTGAAGGGAAGAAAACAGATTGAAAATTTTTATTATTTGCAGGGGTAGAAATAAGAAATTGAAAATTAGGGACCACAGGGCCCCTCAAGTCTGAAATCTAGGAGTCCTTCAAAGGAAGTAGGGGCCCTTCACTTCGCAAAATGAAGTGACACACTGTGCGTAGCACACTGTCCTTTTGGCAAGGGGTCTGGAGGCCCCTCAAGGCCCAACAAGCTCTAGGGAAAATCGTTTAAAATCCTGCATTCTGGCAATATCCTGAAGTCTTTTTACAATTTTCAAAACTATAATTTTTAGGGTGCTTTTTCAAATTATTCCATGTTTTTATGCCCCCGCCGCTAGGCGGTCGGGGGCATTGAGGTTTACCCTGATCCGTACGTCCATCTTTTTGGTTTCCGGATGATAACTTGAGTATCCTGCATCGGATCAAAACCACTCTTGGTCACATGCTTACTTATCACCCTAGACAGAACCCTATCGATTTCCTGGTTGGTACCACCAAGGTCAAGGTCACAGTTGCTAAAAATAGACTAAAATTTCAATAAAATTTTGGTTTCCGGATGATAACTTGAGTATACTACATAGGATCAAAGCCAAACTTGGTCACATGCTTACTTATCACCCAAGACAGAACCCTATCGATTTACGGGTTGGTTCCTCTAAGGTCAAGGTCACAGTTGCTAAAAATAGACTAAAATTTCAATAAAATTTAGGTTTCCGGATGATAACTTGAGTACTCTGCATCAGATCAAAGCCAAATTGGTCACATGCTTGCTTATCACCCAATACAGAACCCTATTGATTTCCGGGTTTGTTAACCCCAAGGTCAAGGTCACAGTTGCTAAAAATAGACTAAAATTTCAATAAAATTTTGGTTTCCGGATGATAACTTGAGTTCTCTGCATTGGATCAAAGCCAAACTTGGTCACATGCTTGCTTTTCACCCAAGACAGAACCCTATTGATTTCTGGGTTGGTACCCCCAAGGTCAAGGTTACAGTTGCTGAAAATATACTAAAATTTCAATAAAAATTAGGTTTCCCGATGATAACTTGAGTATACTTCATCGGATCAAAACTAAACTTGGTCACATGCTTACTTTTCACCTAAGACAGAACTCTATCAATTGACGGGTTGGTACCCCCAAGGTCAAGGTCACAGTTGCTAAAAATAGACTAAAATTTCAATAAAATTTTGGTTTCCAGATGATAACTTGAGTATACTACATAGGATCAAAGCCAATTTTAGTCACATGCTTGGTTATCACCCAAGACAGAACCCTATTGATTTACCGGTTGGTACTCCCAAGGTCAAGGTCACAGTTGCTAAAAATAGACTAAAATTTCAATAAAATTTTGGTTTCCGGATGATAACTTGAGTATACTACATAGGATCAAAACCAAACTTGGTCACATGCTTACTTATCACCCAAGACAGAACCCTATCGATTTCCAGGTTGGTACCCCCAA
>MJUU01021562.1:118028-134439 GCA_002080025.1 Modiolus philippinarum
AACAATTTTCAACACCGGTTTTGAAGTCGCAACATCAATATCTATTTGGAAACCAAATTTCATTGAAATCGGACAATGTTGAATTTTCCCGCCTTTTTTTGGCAGCCAATTTGAAAATGGCGGTCAAGGAAAAATTTTCAACATCAGTTTTGAAGTTGCCACAGCATGGCAAACATTTCATCAATTTACACTTAACCTGTATCTTCTATAATTTTGGAAATAAAAGATGAAAAATACAAAAAAAAATTAAAATTCAGCGAAAAAAAGGGCAATAACTCCTACAATGGTTTATGGATTTTCTTCAAAATTTCAGGGTGGGTAGATCTTGATATGCTGAACATTTTTGCAATTTACACTTGACCTCTATCTGTTACAGTTTTTGAAATAAAAAATAATAAATGCAAAAATTTTGAAAATTTAACGGAAAAAGGGCTATAACTCCGACATGGGTTTTCAGATTTTCTTCAAAATTGCACAGTGGGTAGATCTCATCATTTTTACCCCATGTCAGATTTTTGATATCTGTAATGGTTTTCGAGTTATTAGCCAAAAACTGCAATTTACCCCTATGTTCTATTTTTAGCAATGGCGGCCATGTTGTTTGACCAGCCGACTAATCGAACACAATTTTGAGAAGCCATACCCTGGTGATGATTCAAGTCAAGTTTGGTTACATTTGGCCCAGCGGTTTCAGATGAGAAGATTTTTGAAATTGTTGACGGACAGACAGACGGACGACGGACGCATAGTGATGGCAAAAGCTCACCCTGGCATAGCCAGGTGAGCTAAAAAAGGTATTTTGCTTAATTTTATGTTTTGTTTACAGAAATATGTAAACTCTAGTTAATAAGGAGAACCCAAATATTTTTGAAAGGAGCTTGTAATGTTTTAATTTCGGCAATAATTATTACCTAGATTAAAAGGGAAGCCCCTGTCCAAATTATTTTTGAAAGGTGGTCTGAAATGGCTTGAAATTGATACCATTTAACGAACTGGCTACGATTACCTGAATTTACCTGGAAAAGTAATCCTAGTAAAAATAATTATTGTTACCCGAGACCGGAACAGAGACTAATCATGGAACTTTCGCAGGATGCGGACCTGTTTCAAATGAAGTAACAATAATTTCTATTTTTATTTTTATACCCCCGCTCCGAAGGAGGAGGGGGTATACTGTTTTACCTGTGTCCGTCATTCCGTAATTCCGTAATTCCGTCATTCTGTAATTCCGTCCGTCACAACTTTCGTAAAGCTTTTCTCTGCAATGGTAAATGATACAAACTTGAAATTTTGTCAGAAGCTTTGTGTAGTCATGCCATATTGTGGGATGCATTTTCAGACCTGTCGGGATGCCACTTCCTGTTTACCGACTTAACCAATTTTTCATTATTCTGTGTGTCCGTCACAACTTTCATAAAGCTTTTCTCTGCAATGGTAAATGATACAAACTTGAAATTTTGTCAGAAGCTTTGTATAGTCATGCCATATTGTGGGATGCGTTTTCAAACCTGTCGGGATGCTACTTCCTGTTTATAAACTTAGTCAATTTTTCATTATTCTGTCCGTCCGTCACAACTTTCGTAAAGCTTTTCGCTGCAATAGTAAATGATACAAACTTGAAATTTCGTCAGAAGCTTTGTATAGTTATGCCATATTGTGGGATGCATTTTCAGACCTGTCAGAATGCTACTTCCTGTGTACTGACTTAGTTTAATTTTCATCATCCCGTCCGTCCCTCACAACTTTCATACAGCTTTTCTCTGCACTGGTAAATGAGAGAAATTTTGTCAGAAGCTTTTTGTAGGCATGCCATATTGTGGGACACATTTTAAGACTTGTGGGGTACTACATTTTGTTTACCAACTTTGTCAGGTTATTAGAGACTGGAAGATGAGAGCGGGGGTATTACTAGTGAGCATTTGCTCACAGATCCCTTGTTACCCCTGGCGTTATTGTTGCCCGACAAGAGGAATTCAAAACTAACAAATTTGTTTGGTGTGAAGAGTAACTAAACAGTAGTAAATGTGATCATTACAAAAATATGGATCAGATTATGGGTTATTTTTCATTAATAAGTATAAACGAAAACTTTTTGATTAAATGTATATCGTTATAAAATGCCATTACGTTAATATAAGCATGAGATAAGAACTATGGACGATTAACTGAAATTTCAATAGGAGACAGCATAACCCAAAAACTTCGTGATCGTGTTCATCTTTGAAGTTGACTACATCCAAAGTCTCTACAGAGTAGAAACACGGGACATTTCATTTGAAATGTATACTGAAAAAAAGGGAATTTTACAAAGTAATTGTGCAAGAAGGTTGCAAGAAATTTCAAAAAGGGAGGGGAAAGGTTTTAATCTTGCAAAAAACAACACAGAACTACATAAAAAATAAGACCAACTTCTGGTTTGGACGAGATCCCTCGGATTTTGTAAAGTTTCTCCATCCATGTATGCAAGTAAATTTGAGTTCCTGTTATATTAAGTTCTTATTAGAAATTTCACTCTATAGTTTTGCACTTCCAATTTTGGTTGAGCTCCTTTTGTATAGATTGGACATATTTTGTGTCCTGGTATTTTCAAATTCGTCAAAAGAATTAAACCACTGTCCTCTCTGACATGTCGAACGCCCTGTTTTCATATAACAGGGTGAAATATTTTCAAACAGGGCCGGTGATCAGATAGGATATAAACATTTATTTGCTTATTATTTTTTTTATTTCATTTAACTTTCATCGTATTTTTGTACATTTCTGAATTTTAAACAATAATTCTTTTCATTCATTTTACAATATAAAAATAATAAGCGAGATAACTTAATACAAGTAATGTCATGATCAGGTAACAATAACGCGGTACGGTAACCATAAGGATAAACATTATTTTTACTTCATTTAAAACAGGTCCGCATCCGGCGAAGGTTCCATAATTAGTCTCTGTTCCGGTCTCAGGTAACAATAATCATTTTTATTAGGATTACTTTTCCAGGTAATTCTAGCCAGTGCTAACTCTGAAACAACTTGGAACACAATGGTACTTTAATGGTACCTTCCAATTAAGGTATCCGGGAGGACCACACCTCATCAAATATGTCTGCCAGCATTTAGATACTTATATTGGGTTCCATTAAAAGAACCAGCTCTCTGAAACCACTAATCCAGTTAGGACTAAACTTTATCACAAAAGTCCTCTGGTAGCCCCCTTCAAATTTGCGCGTGGCATTTCTTCATCCCATCCAAGATGGCTTCCAGCAGGGAATGCAGTTTAACATTGGATTAGCCAGGGTCCAGGTGAGCGATACAGGCTCTTGAGAGCCTCTTGTTTTTGTCCCTTTGTTAAAGTTGAATTGCACTTTGACTTTAATAGATCTAATATCCCTATAGCTCAAATTATTTTCATCGGTCCCTTAGGTGTTCGAGCCATCGACATTTAACTGTATTTGAAAATAGCTGAATATTGAGAAGGATAAGCATCTCGTGATAATTTGGAAATACGTCGAAAGGCGCGAGATTTTGTCAATCCATTTGGATGCTATCTTTGAAGCGTTAAAACAACAGTAATATAATAATTTGTTCTACCTGTACAGTAGATGTTCAACTTTTCGAAAATATCAATTTTGTGAAATTCTGTTAATACTTTTAAAGGTCTTTAATAATTTTTGTGCATTCTTTACCGATGTAAACCAGAAGTTACAAAAAAATCAATGAAAATATTTTGATTTCAAACATAAAAAGTACTGGCTATATTAAAGCAAACTTTACTGTACGTACATATAAAAAAAAATATTTAGCTTTCAAAAGAGCACCATTTTATTAAAATATAAACACAACTTTTTAAGTAGGTAGCTCTGAAGGGAATGCATATCAAACGCCTACTATAGGTTTTAAATTGCAACATGTATTGTGTATGGGTTTCCTATCCTCAATATACATCCTTGTCCCTATTACCCGTATGACTCAAATATTGAAAAAAACTACTCCGTTGACAAAACCGAACCTTTACAACAAAAGAAATCCAAAAGAACAAATCGCATCAAAATCCAACAGAAAATAAAAATTTAAAGATAATTTGAACATTTTCAAGTTGGCCCTTTTGCTCCTCATACCTCTGATGGAAAAAGGCTTAACAGAAAATTTTATGGTTAAGTGCAATATTAATTTGATATAAAATGGACAAAAACTTTTTAAAAATTCAATTTTTGAGATTTTCACTCCCTTTGGGCCGCTGAACATACAGTGTGAAATCTGTTTACCTACACAAGTATTTCCCCAAGAGCAAACCAAAAGAAATCCTAAAAAAAATAATAAATATTCTATAGCCAAATATATGAAAACACCAAATTTGGTCCTGGCTATGCCAGGGTGAGCTTTTGCCATCACTTTGCGTCCGTCGTCCGTCCGTCCGTAAACTTTTCATTCAAAGAGCTTCTCCTCTGAAACCACTGGACCAATTGAAACCAAACTTGGCCACAATAGTCCTTGGGTGGTCCCCTTTAATAATTGTGTCGCTCAGGTCTGTACGTCATCCAAGATGGCCGCCAGCTGGGACCAAAATTTAACATTGGACCCTATGGAAAAAACGTTTCAAATTCTTTTTCTCTGAAACCACTGGGGCAATTGGAATCAAACTTGGCCACAATAGTCCTTGGGTGGTCCCTTACAAAAAGGTGTTTTTTAGGTCCGCGTGATTTCCAAGATGGCCGCCAGCGGGAAACATAGTTTTAACATTGGACCCTATGGGAAAACATTTTCAGTGATCTTTTTCTCTGAAACTACTGAGCCAATTGGTACCAAACTTGGCCACAATAGTTTTTGGGTGGTCCCTTACAAAAAAGGTGTTTTTCAGGATCGCACTACATTTAACATGGCCGCCAGCGGGGGACATAGTTTTAACATTGGTCCCTATGGGAAAACACATTCAAAGATCTTCTCCTCTGTATCTACTGGGCAAATTGGACCCACCTTTGGCCACAATAGTCCTTGGGTGATCCCTTACAAAAAAAGTGTTTTTAAGGTCTGCGCGAATTCCAAGATGGCCGCCAGCGGGAAACATAGTTTTTACATTGGAGCCTTTGGAGCCTTTGGGAAAACACTTTCAAAGATCTTCTCCCTGAAACTACTGAGCCAATTGGAACCAAACTTGGTCACAATAGTCCTTGGGTGGTTCCTTACAAAAAGTGTGTTTTTTTAGGTCCGCGCAATTTCCAAGATGGCTGCCAGCGGGGAACATAGTTTCAACATTGGACCCTATGGGAAAACATTTTCAAAGATCTTCTTCTCTGAAACTACTGAGCCAATTGGTACCAAACTTGGCCACAATAGTCTTTGGGTTGTCCCTTACAAAAAAGGTGTTTTTCAGGATTGCGCTACAATCAACATGGCCGTCAGAGGGGGACACAGTTTTAACATTGAACCCTATGGGAAAACACATTCAAAGATCTNCCCTTTGACGAACGCGGACGTGATAGAAGACACCCTAAGAAATACAATGGTAACTGCTGAATGACAACATCTGGATATTAGGTGAAACATTGGATTGCAGAACAATACTGAAAAGGTATAACAACATTTAAAAAAAGGGTGGGATCATGGAGAAAATGAAAGAAAAAGGAATAATATACAATGAATAACATTGAAAAAGGGGTAAAAACATATAAAAAGGGGGGAAAATTGAAGGAAAATTCCGAACTTCCGGTCTATACATGGGGCTACGCCCCACTTCCGGTGTATACCTGGGGCTACGCCCACTTCCGGTCGCGCATGTACTCTGTAGTATGGTGAAACCACACCCCTGCGGGGTCATGCACTCTTTTAACCCATCATTTCCGGTCAATATGGCTACTTACAGTAGATACACGCCCACTTCCGGTATGCACACATGGGGCTACGCCCACTTCCGGTCGCGCACGCGTCATGGACTAAGGTCAACCGTGACCCTTGCAGGGTCACGTGTTGTTCCAACGCGTCATCTCCGGTCCAGTAGTACACACCTACTTCCGGTTGCGCATGCGCAGTAAAAACACTTCGTGTTCCGGTCACGTGACTTCCGGTCACGTGACTTCCGGTCTACGTCACTTCCGGTGACTTCACTTCCGGCTCCACCTCGCTCCACCTCGTCAAATACGACCTGAACTGTGCCCATATACTACTGTGGTCCCTTGCAAAAAAGGTGTTTTTCATGATCGCACTATATCCAACATGGCCGCCAGTGGGGAACATAGTTTTAAAATTGGACCCTATGGGAAAACACATTCAAAGATCTTCCGCTCTGAATGTACTGAGCCAATTGGATCAAAACTTGGCTGCAATAGTCATTGAGTGGTCCCTTGCAAAAGGGTGTTTTTAAGGTCAGCGCGATATCCAACATGGCAGCCAGCAGGGAACTTAGTGTTTCCCATGGGGTCCAATGTTAAACTAACAGACGTCTTCTCCCCTTTAACTAATTAGGGATATTGGATTTATAGTTTGATTATATATAAGGGCTCTTTAACATAAAATGTCTATGTTAATCAAGGGCCAGGTGAGCGATACAGGCTCTTGAGAGCCTCTTGTTAGCTCACCTGGCCCATCGGGTGGTATTTTAAAAGATTTTCTCCAAAAATGCATGACCAAACAGTTGACATAAATCATTACCAGGGTATATACTTTCAAGATCGTTATTCTCAAGTCCAAAGCCTAAACAACATGACCACTATAACTAAAAATAGAACACTGAAGTAAATTGCTGTTTTTGTGAATTGCTAAAAAATCTTAACATATATAAAAATTCTAATAGGTAAAAATATGATAAGTATGATGAGATCTATCTTCCTGCAATTTTGAAGGAAATTTAATGACCTTTCTTTGAGTTATCGTCCTCTTTTAGCTCACCTGGCAATAGCAATGAAGCATAAATTTTTAATTCAAAGATGTTCTCCTCTAAAACTACTGGGGCCATGCACTTGGACAAAATTTGATCACAATTGTCCTTTGGTGGTCCCCGTGCTATTTCCAAGACAGCTGCAGTAGGGAACATAATTTTAACATTGGACCCTTTGGGAAACACATTCAAAGATCTCCACTGAAACTGTAAAATCAATTGGAACTAAAGTTGGCCACAAACAACTTGGATGATTCCCTTTTTTCAGATCAACATTATATCCAATGACCCAAAGCAGTGAACATAATCTAACATTGGACCCTTTTGCGATCGTTTTTAAAGATTTTCTTCTCTAGATTTATACAGTCCATTAGAACCAAACTTGGCCACAATGGTCTTTAGATGGTCTCCTGTCGAAAAAGGTGTTGTTTCAAGTTCGCTTTATATCAAAGATGATCTCAAGCAGGGAACAGAGTTAACATAGGAACCTTTAGAGAAAAACATTAGAAGATCTCCTTTTGAAATTACTGAGCCAGTTGGAACTAAACTTTGCCATCGTAGTTCTTGGGTGGTCTGAAAAAAACGGTGTGTTTCAGGTTTTCCTAATATCCAAGATTTAAGGTATGAACATAGCTAAACATTTGAACATAGCTATTGGCAAACTCATTCCATTATGTTCTAAGAAGTTAATTGAACAAGTGGAACCAAACTTGGCCACAATAGTGTTTCAGTGGTCCCTTAAAAAGTGTGTTTGTCATATTAGCACTCCAGCAAAGATGGCCGCCAGTGGGAACATGGTACATTGTACTTTTTTCACAAAAAAACTGACGTATTCAAAGGTCTTCTCCTATAAACTTGCTGAACCAACTAGAATCAAGCTTGGCCGCAGTAATCTTAAGGTGATCCCAATTAATAACTGTGGTTTTGTTTCAGGTTTGCACTTTATCAAAGATGGCCGCAAGCAGAGAAAATAGTGCAACATTGAACCTTATGGAAGCATATTGCAAGATCTATATTTTCTTGAAGATTTTGGCCTTAACTTGACCACAATAGTCTTTTGTGTGGTTACTTGTAAAATATTTTTAGCTCACCTTGCCTACAAGGCCATGTGAGCTTTTGCCATCACTTTGCGTCCGTCGTCCGTCCGTCCGTCAACAATTTCAAAAATCTTCTCCTCTGAAACTGCTGAGCCAATTTAAACCAAACTTGGCCTAAAGCATTACCAGGGTATGCAGTTTAAAAATTGTATTCGATTAGTCTGAAAACCAAACATCATGGCTGCTGTTACTAAAAATAGAACATAGGGGTAAATTGCTGTTTTTTGCAAATAACTCAAAAACCGTTACAGATATCAAAAATCTGACATGTAGTAAAAGTGATCAGCATAGCAAGATCTACCTGCCCTGCAATTTCGAAGAAAATCCTAAAACCGGTCTTGGAGTTATTGCCCTTTTTCTGTAAAATTTGCAAAATTTTTACTTTATCCATTTTTTATCAGAAAAACTGTAAGAGATAGAAGTCAACTATACATTTCAAAAATGTTCAGCATGTCAAGATCTACCCATCCTGAAATTTTGAAGATAATCCAAAAACCCTTGTAGGAGTTATTGCCTTTTTTCACGGAATTTTCAAAATTTTCATATTTTTCATCTTTTATTTCCAAAACTATAGAAGATGAAGGTTAAGTGTATATTGATTAAATGTTTGCAATGCTGTGGCGACTTCAAAACTGATGTTGAAAATTATTGTTTGACCGCCATTTCCAAAATGGCCGCCAAAAAAAGGCGGGAATACCAACATTTTCCGATTTCAATGAAATTTGGTTTCCAAATAGATATTGATGTTGCGACTTCAAAACCGATGTTGAAAATTGTTTGTTGACTGCCATTTACAACTTCAATACTGGTGTCGAAAGTGGTCCTTAGCAAGAAAGTTTTTTGTCAAAAAGCCCAACAAAGAAATATAGTAAAACATGGTCAGACTTTAAAAATAGTTCAAGATATTGGAGGTGTTTGAGCTACGAAAGTTTAAGAAACTGAAGATCAACTGTATAACTTACAATGTCACCTTTATTGTGGCAACTGAAAGCCAGGTGAGCGATACAGGCAAGCTCCTGGGAGCCTCTGGTTTAATGTTTATACCTTTTCATAGATTGCTGCGCTAAGGGTACATATTTTAACATTGGAGCCCGTGGTAAACCATTTTTAGAGAAATCTTCTAGATCAAAACCTTCGCTATCTGTGTTGTATATTTTATATATAATAAATGTATATGAAAGACAAAATATTTAGTATATGAAGTATGTATAACTTGATTATTGACAAGATAAAAGTAATTACTAGAACCTCTTGCAGCCAAACGAGCGATAAAGGCTCCTGTGAGCCCCTTAAAACGTGCAGGTTCACAAATATCCAAATCATTCCCAGTCACCCTTTATGCTAAGGAACATTGTGTAAAAAAAATCATAAGGATTGATGAATGTTAACCAGAATCAAAATTGTCTACAGACGACGACTCCACCATACCTGATTATACATTATGCATGCGAATCTACAGCGTGGC
This sequence comes from Modiolus philippinarum, assembly GCA_002080025.1. Lineage (NCBI taxonomy): Eukaryota > Metazoa > Mollusca > Bivalvia > Mytilida > Modiolidae > Modiolus > Modiolus philippinarum. Next base: position 127,456 of record MJUU01021562.1, read on the forward strand.
GTGCAACAGCATGTTTCAAAATTGACATCTTTGGGTCTCTTGTTTGCACCAAGACCAATATCGAAATCTGAAAGCTTATCGCGCATCTGCAGCATATATGCAATGATTCTACTGAAAAAAAGACTTGTTTTCACCTCTAGTTCAAGACCCTCGGGCGACATCAAGATGTAGACAGGAATAAAAGCCCTGTCCTTGATAAACTGGAGTTTTCTGTGTATCGTGTGCGTTTTGTCACATGTACATTCACTCCATATCATTTCATTTTTCCTATTGGTCAAATTTTACATTCTAGACTTTTTTTAAGGGAAGAATATGGACTAGTGTATATGAGACAAGATCACAAAAAATATATGGAAACCCAACTTAACAATAGGACAACGCCAAGCCAAATTCTTATATCAAGAGGTAAGTTCAAGACGGCATCTAGCACCGGTGATATTCATTGTTAGATGTCGCCAAGCCCTTTTCTCATGTAGGGTTGTCATCAAGCAAAGAAAGGGGCAAAGTATAATTCTACAAACACGGTTATCCATTGCCTGACAAATTAAAGAACCTACAGACAATTTCGACCAAAATATAAATGACCATATACCTCTTATCGACTAGACTGCAAGAAGACGTGCACGATAAATTACCAGTTAGTTTTGGTGGACGGATCATTATCAAATTTTAATATAATGTTCATTGAATTTCATTAGCACGCACGTACATGTAATTTCATGTTCTTGGCTCCATTCGTTTCAGAATAAGGAATAGGATAGGGTGATTTCAAATACTTTCATGTAGAATCTTTATTTTTTTTTATTATTATTATTTTGTTGTTGTTGTTGGTGTATATGTATTATCATACCTCATAGTAAGTCCAAGACGACCCACAGCAACGGTTTGAGCGGACTTCGGCATTTACAGAATGCGAGATCGTCAACAAACAAAAGAAACTCTTGAATTTCTTTCATCCGTTGTCTGACAGAAAGATAACAGAAAAAACACACAGAGCACACATCGATTCAAGTGCAAGAAACTTGGCATAAAATTGTAAGATGTGGGCAATATGTAAACAGGTGGTCAGTTTTAATAGTTCATTGTTCCAGTGTTTAATATATTTTTCAAAGGAGAAATTGTCAATTGGAGCAAATAAACATTTACCACCACCACGCCCTCATTTTTTTTTCTTGGTAATTCTTATTTTTGAAACTGAAAACATCGTGAACATATAAACAGAACACTATAATATTTATATAATAGTAACTGATGTATACGGCAATATCGTAATACATAGACTGCCCGAGAGCCATGGTATGGACCAGAGGAATGATATGGCCCAAGCCGAAGATGCGGGCATACCATTTCTCTGGTCCATACCATGGCCTCGAGGGCAGTCTATTTACGATATTGCCGTAAACATCAGTTACTATTGTGTTTATTGCATTGAATAAACCGAATAAATAACATTGTTTGTTATTCATTTTTTATTTTTCCGTTTGAAAGTGTTTAAAAGCGTAACGTTTTTTCTATTTTATTTATTTGCAAAATGAAAAACTGCAATCCATGTAATTATTTTTCTCATAAATATATATCTAAGTTAAAATATTCCACTTCTGTAACCATCAGTTAACGAGTATTCCAGTGAACACTTTTATGTGTTAAACTAAATTCTTCTTAAACTGACTTCACAATTCAACCGATCAGTCAATATCTGGTATTGACTGCAACTACAGGTCCATATTTGGTATTGACTGCAACTATCGGTCCATATCAGATTTTTTTTCGGACCGATGGCATCAATACCGCAAAATCATGAGAGAATGCCATGTGATTGGTTTAACGCCAATAGAATCCCAGATTTTTTTACTGATATGCCATAATGACAGTTATATATCGAAATACATGTATACATTACAGACATACAAAAGACAAATACAAATTATTTCTATTGTGTATAGATATTAAAGCTATACAGTTTATTTAAATAAACTAAATTTCTCTTAACTTTGGTTTTGAGTTCATCCACTCAAAAACCTTCCAAGGGCAACCATTTTTTGTTAATAAAATTTCTTTGTGCAGAGGTTAGGAATATCAATAAATACATATAATATTTCAAAAATTCTATTCCACCTTTTGTGCATGGTAAATTATTTTTTGATCTACATATGTAAAGATAATATTTAAAAATCATAATAATATTCTGTATTGTACAGTCTTGCTCCCTGTCAGCCTCAATATATGTACCAAGAAGTACATTTGAGGCATTGGTGTTCAATGCCACATTGTGTTCTTGTAGAAAGTGACATTGATAGTCAAAAAAAATTTTGTGTATTTTACGAAAGGATATGGAGTATATGAACTTGAGACCATAACACATATGTTTACTCCAACCGCAATAATTTTAATGAGCTGTATGGCCATTTCGAAAATTAATTCCTCATCAGCAACACTAGAACCCAAACAAAGGAAATCCATAATTTCAAAATGCATAAAACTAAACGAAATCCGAATAATCAGTAATATCAAATATAGCTTAAGGACAAAACTACGGCGGAGGACTTAATCCTTAGGTTTTAGACTACATAAATTAAGATAATAGTTATTGAAAAAAGTGTACACATGAGATATTATCTCATGTACAAGTACACCATATCTAAGAAAAATAAGGAGCATACATCTTTACCACGGGGAATTGTTTTACCAACTCCACACTGCAACAGAAGACAAATTCCTGTATTAAATATTTTACGAAAGGATATGAAGTAAATGAACATGAGACCATAACACATATGTTTACTCCAACTGCAATAATCTTAATGAGCTGTATGGCACTTTCGGAAATTAATTCCTCATCAGCAGCACTAGAACCCAAACATTTCAAAATGCATAAAACCAAACGAAATCCGAATAATCAGTAATATCAAATATAGCTTAATAAGGACAAGACTACGGTGGAGGAGTTAATCCGTAGGTTTTAGACTTTACATAAATTTAGATAATAGTTATCGAAAAAAGTGTACACATGAGATATTATCTCATGTACAAGTACACCATATCTAAGATAAATAAAGAGCATACATCTCTACCACGGGGAATTGTTTTACCAACTCCACACTGCAATAAAAGACAAACTCCTGTATCAAATATTTTACGAAAGGATATGGAGTAAATGAACATGGGACCATAACACATATGTTTAATCCAACTGCAATAATTTTAATGAGCTGTATGGCCCTTTCGGAAATTAATTCCTCATCAGCAGCATTAGAACCCAAACAAAGGTCATCCATAATTTCAAAATGCATAAAGCCAAACGAAATCCGAATAATCAGTAATATCAAATATCGTTTAAGGACAAAACTACGTAGAGGAGTTAATCTTTAGGTTTTAGACTTTATATAAATTTAGATAATAGTTATTGAAAAAAGTGTACACATGAGATATTATCTCATGTACTAGTATACCATATCTAAGAAAAATAAAGCGCATACATCTCTACTACGGGGGATTGTTTTACCAACTCCACACTGCAATAAAACTCCTGTATTAAATATTTTACGAAAGGGTATGGAGTAAATGAACATGAGACCATAACACATATGTTTACTCCAACTGCAATAATTTTAATGAGCTGTATGGCCATTTCGGAAATTAATTCCTCATCAGCAGCACTAGAACCCAAACAAAGGAAATCCATATTTTCAAAATGCATAAAACCAAACGAAATGCGAATAATCAGTAATATCAAATATAGCTTAAGAACAAAACTACGGTGGAGGAGTTAATCCTTAGGTTTTAGACTTTACCTAAATTTAGATAATAGTCATTGAAAAAAAGTGTACACATGAGATATCTGCATTCGAAGAAAACACATATGGCAACTCTTACCGTTTTGCTCATTTGCATATATCGCCATTTTGTCGACAAAATGGCGTCAAAATATCAAATACATTGTGAAAAGAAATGAAACATTTTCATGAAGGGCCCGGACATTTTATAAAAATGTCAGTTTTACATGAATAAAATGTACAGTTTACGTTTCCCTCCTTCACCAGACATTCAAATGAATAAAATATCTTACATATTCAAGGTTCCCAGAAGGAAATAATATTTGAAGCGAATTGCGTAGTATTGTCTTTGTCAAGATATTGCAAGATGTCGATTTTCTGTGATTTGAAATTGAAGTTGTCAAATAATCTCAAGATGTAAACAACCGTTGTCATGAAAGAATATGCGAGTGTTTAACAATAATAATTCAGTGATATACCTACTTACATCAACAGAAATGAAATAAAGGTTCCCATGAATGTTAAAAAATGCATGTTTTTGATGAGGACCTTATGAAACTGTCCCAATTTTGTCAACATTTACACAGATTTCACTTTTATTTCATGTAATTCGCGCCGGAAACTTTATTTGTGCAGGTAAAATTAGAGTCGAATACGGTGATAAAGATGATATTATCCGTATAATGCTGGTAATTGAAAAAGTGGATTCAGGGACTTCTCTATGGTCACGTGGTATAACCTCCTATGAATATTCATAAATTTGCATAAAAAGGTAATCCTCATTTTGCCTTAGAAAATCTATGATGTTTCAAAATTTCTGGTGTCTCAAAGCCCCAAAATTAATAAAATGATGATAGGTGGTCGACATGCTATATATTTCTTATTTTGCAATTTTTACGAAACTTATGTCTTTGTATCATTGTATATATATGTCCTTGTATACGGCCTTTACAAGACAAAGTAATTGATTATTTCCTGCAACCATGTCGTGCTCTGCTCTAAAAATGAAAGAAGTAGTTTGTAATACAAGACCCAAATGCTTGTAATACAAGACTCAAATGCTTTCATATTCAATCAACTTTTTTTTAATTCTGATAATCATGTACAAGAATTAGTTCGGTTGATATTGCGCATGTGCGAGTTTTATCTCGATTGACACTGATTAAATTTACATACAATTATATAGGAAAATTTTTTTATACAATTAATAAATGTCGTTGGTTCAAAAATTATCATTCGGCGTTCATCAATTAAGGAAATTCAATGTTTCTAGTTTATAAAGATATTTTTCTTTTGAAAATCGGATAAATAGAAGACCGGTCACTTTTCGTTTAAAATCACATACCTAAATTTGATTTTTTTCCCGTTAACTTCCATAGTAAATTCGTTTTTTTTTCTCAACCCCTTACCGATATAAGTTAAAAAATAAAATACAAAGGATTTTTAAATCCAAACGGCGTTCATATATTCTTAAACAAGATAAATCAAGCTTTCAAACGGTTATTTTTTTATAAAAATGTGTTAAACAAAAGACCGGTCATTTTTTAGTTGAAATTGTGTAAACTTTGCTTTGTTCAATGCTCAAAAATCGTTATTGAAAAATGTAACACACAAGTTGCTGGACCTTCTCACATTTTATACATGATGAATACATTGTATATAATACATGTACATGTACCGCTTTGCATATAATTAATATCCAAGTTTTCCCTGCTGAATGTCCGGGCTAAATGTAGTACCTGTCCTCCGGGTACCTGTCTTTAAGTTCAATTTTACAAAAGATGAACAAGGTATTCATGAGCTTTTTATGTAAAATGTCTCGTTTCGTATTACGCTTATTTCTTTGCGAAAGGATACATTTTATGCTTTATAACTGAGATAAAAAAAAGAAATATTTTAATTGAATTCAGGAGATGACATTGTTGCTTTGTATTTTAATTTTCCTCCCTTTTAACATCCTTGTATTTTAGATCAAAATTGACAGTAAAATGTCATTTCAAGTTAATAACCAGATTTGACAAACTTGTACATTACAAATATAATTTATGACAGAATACGGATGTTGCACCTGAGTGTGGCATCTTACCTGGCAATAAACTACTTTAAACCTAGCAGGATTCTACGTTTTTATTTGTAAATTACACTCACCACATGTACATTGAGTGGTCATTTCTGATAAAAAAAATCCAATTATACTGTTCTTTAATTCAAAAATGTTTGCACGACACAATCTCCGACCAAAACGGGACATAGATTGGAGAAGACTTTGCTTTGGAGATCCCCTTCCATTTGAGAAGAAAACACAGCAGCGGATGATATTGCCGGATACTTACCAAATAGAAAGAATTATCACAAAAAAGAAATTTCCTACAGAGTTAATAGAATATGTTTTATTTTATTGAATCACCGTTTTGAAATAATATGTTCAAGCAGGGGCAATACATATTTATTGTCTCTGATTCAAGTGAAATGTGTTTAAGTTAGGTCCATGGATTTAACGCCGCCAAAGCATAAAACAGACAATTCCCAAATACACAAGACACTTTAAAAAAATGACAATAATTTGTTTTCATTGTTTTTCGTAAAGTTTTGCAGTTTTTGAAAAAGGTGAATTATAAACGTAAATCAATTATACAAAAATAAAATAAACGAATCTCAAATATAGAAAAAATAATAAATTGTATTCTTATTTATTACAAGGATACGGAAGCCTTTTAGGGCCGTACAATTTACTTTTTCTAATTTGATATAACAGATTATTAATTTGATATAACAGATTACCAATTTGATATAACAGATTATTAATTTGATATAACAGATTATTAATTTGTTTAATCAAATTATTAATTTGATATAACAGATTATTATAGTTTGATATAACAGATTACTTATTTGATATAACAGATTATTAATTTGATATAACTGATTACTAATTTGATATAAAAGATTATTATATACACTGATGGAGGCCATTTTGGACGGACCTCGGGTCCAACTGATAAAATTCTTACAGCACACCATCCAATTGCCATTCAATCAAAGTTTGATCCCATTTTGCCAAATAGTTTCGGATGAGACGATTTTAAATTGTTTTTCTCTGAGGGTCCTATATTTAAACTATGTCCGCTGATGGCGACCATGTTTGATGGACTTCAACAGAATTCTGAAAGTGGACATCTAAGGACCATTCCATCAAATTTCGCTCCAACTG
>MJUU01021562.1:148129-165166 GCA_002080025.1 Modiolus philippinarum
AAAAAAAAAACAGTAAAACGGTGGAGGCGCTTGGATTGATTAGCCAAGGGAAATTCCCAACTGTTCAAGGTCTAAACTCGCCTTTTTAAAACTTTTCACTCAGCGGTGAATTATTTTCCTTTATCATTTATGGGTACAGTTTAAAAGATTGTGGAAATATTATCTAATTTACTGAAAATAAAGAGGAGAACTGAATATTTCAAAAGTTATATAAACAGTACTTTGTTGCCTTTTAAAACTCTATTTTTATTTTATTTTATTTTTTTTTATTTCTGTAGGTCTCCATAACATTCTGACAAATAATGTTTTTTAATAGATCATAAATCAATTTAGTTAATAATTCTTTCAATTCTGGGATATAAGCAATTTATTTCTAAATTTTGCTAGTCGCATTTTTACGATGCAAATCTCCTCTTTATGTTTTTAATTTTATTTTAATATTTAAATATGTCTCTGCTAATTTTCATATTAACTGTGTAACATTCTTATATATTAACAATTCTATTTCCACAGCTGATCTTTGTACCATCTGATTTTATTATAATACAAACAATGTATTAAAATAGTTAAACAGGTCCATCTATTTCAAAGATATAAGCAATTTATTTTGAAGTTTCTTCCCTGGAGTTTTCAATCTTTTCTGCTTTATGTATTTTCTCCGGAGTTTTTACGTGTCAATCTTTTCTGCTTTATGTAATATTAGTTATGGTATAAACTTTGTATATGGATTGTTAACTTGGCTATAAACAAAACGATAAAATAAATCATTAATTACTGATGGGATGAGAAAATTTTACTCCATTCGAACCATTAAATTTAGAGGTCAGATTGTCAGAATTTATTAACAATGAGACTAGCTAGGATAATTGATCTCAATTAGTGTAACATGTCCAGTTTGAGACAGTCCCTTATGGATTAAGTGTAAAATGTCAAGTTTGAGACGATACCTTTAATCCAGAGCATTAACATCAATAGAGAATATAGAGGTATTCCAAGTACCGGAAGTAATCAAAATGGCCCATGCTTGCAATTATTAAATGTCTAATGTAATAGGCGTGAACCGCTAATGCGGTTCACGCATCAATTCAGGTGTAGTATATAGTTCAGGTATTTGTCTCTTGCAAGCAAGAGATGACTAGTTCCAACTCCTAGACTCAACAGATTTTCGAGTTTAAATGGTTTACAGTGAATTGCATCTGGATATATATTTTTTCGGTTTATTCAAGATATCTTGCCTGACATTTGTAATGTCATTTATTTAAATAAAAGTGACAACAAAAGTAAGAAGAATATTACAGAGAGAGATCAATAAGGAAAAGTCAAATTCGGGAACACTTTTGATAAAACATAACCTTACCGCTAGCTCTTGCTAGTGCCGGTACCAAGTCCGGCTATCCTGAGTTCTTATCGTTGTCCATATTTGTCTTCTGTCATTTTATTGTTTTTCTTGTGCGGTTCCCTGGTGTATTGTGACATGTGATTGTGGTTTTCGGACTTTGTTGGTGTTTCCTGTTCTCTTTTCTACATTAATGATAATAGGTCAAGCAGTGATGCGTTGATTTTGTCCAAGACGAGTAAATAACTTAAGTATCAAGATCATGAACACAACCCAAATTCAGAATGAACGTTAATTTTACTCCTGTGTTTAGTTTGAGCTAAACGTCCTTTTCAATATCATTGTATTCGGATTTTGACCTCTCCAGACGGTTTGCTCTATTCTTTCTCAAGATTTATCAATCGTAATTGCGTTTTTGTAAGAACATTTAAACTTAAACAGCAAGAACTAATACCATAAACTTTAATGTAATTAAACTTTATTTTGTAATTGTATAGATCTTACTTACTGAAGACCTGTTCATTATTCTTGAAAATATCCGTATATATTCAAATTATACCTCATTGATATGCAGCACAGTCATTTGTTCTTTTAACAGGTGGCACATTTTTCTTACTTATATTTTAATCGTCTGTTTAAACTTAATGAAACGATCACTTTAGTTTTAATCATGACTTAAATGCGTCTTTCATAGAACAAATTCAATTCCTAATCCAGTAGTAAATGTATTGTAGTATATTGATGTGTTTTGTAAATAAATTTTACGTAAACATGGAAATAAAAAGCTTCAGCGTAACGATTTTCTGACAAAACAACAAAAACATAATGCATGTGAAGCGACATTATTTGCAACAGTAGAATTAAAGCTTCAAACTTTTCTATTTATTGTTGTTTTGCCGAAATACAAAGGACTTAGAAAAAAAATCAAAAGTTAATATATCTTATATATATGAGATATAGGAGATAAAAATAATTAAATAAATTGGCAGATTCTAATTTTGAATTATTAAAACATATTAGTATAAAACGAAAACAGAACTGAATATCCTAATTATTATATATTTAAAATCCCCCAGATGTTTTCGTTTTCTTACACATTTGTCAGATCATGCTTACCCTTCCGGAGCACCTGATACTACCAAAGTTTTTGTAGGGGTTGACGCTGATAGTACATTAATTTTGCTGCGTTCTTGTTCATTTTTGTTTATTGTTTTGTCTTTGTAATACTGTCTCAATTCGTGTTGCATGTGAATTGCCGTGATTTAAATTTATGATTTAAGAATTCCCCCTTTTCTCATTCTTGTGCCGGTATTCGTTTGCCGATGTATTCTCAATGTTTTCTTATAAACAATAGAAGCATAAGGCATAAAATGAACAATTACGTAAATGTACACGATACAAAGTCTTTACAAAAAAATTGGTTAATCAAACAATGTTAGAACGTCGTTATTGTTGTTCTTTATCTTGAACTCACCATTAAGTCTTTTCCATATTTCATTGTAACTGTGAAATCAAAATCATTTCTATTGTCATAAATTTTAGTTTTTATTTTACCAGAGACAGTGACGATAGTTCGATCCAGAAAAGGGCAGTACATGTCTTTGGAATCACCTTTTGCTCTCTTAAGTTAAAGTTGATGTCGACATATTTTTACATACTTATAAGGGATTTTATAGTATTACAATTTTAACACTATTATTTATACAAATAATGCGCATATGCAAAAAAACAAAAAAAAAAACAAAAACAAAAAAAACTAGAGGCTCCCAGGAGCCTGTATCGCTCACCTGGCTTTCAGTTGCCGCAATCGTGGTAATGTTGTAAGTTATACAGTTCATCATCAGTCTCTCAAACTTTAGTACCTCAAACACCACCAATGTCTTGAACAGTATTTAAAGTCTGATCATGTTTTACTATATTTCTTTATTGGGCTTTTTTGACAAAAAAAACCGTTCTTGCTAAGGACCACTTTCGACACCGGTTTTGAAATGGAGACATCATTTTGTAAATGGCAGTCAATGAACAATTTTCAACATCAGTTTTGAAGTCGCAATCAATATCTATTTAGAAACCAAATTTCATTGAAATAGGACAATGTTGAAATTTCCCGCTTTTTTTGGCAACCATTTTGAAAATCGTCGTCAGCAAACAACTTTCAACATAAGTTTTGAAGTTGCGACATCAATACCTATTTGGAAACCATTTCATTGAAATCAGACAACATTGAATTTTCCTGCCTATTTTGGCAGCCATTTGAAAATGTCGGTAAACAAACAATTCTCAACACCGGTTTTGAAGTAGTGACATCAATATCCATTTGGATACCAAATTTGATTGAAATTAGATAATGTTGAATTTTCCCGCCTTTTTTTGGCGGCGATATGAATTTTGAAAATGGCAGTAAAAAATAATTTTCAACATCGGTTTTGAAGTTGCGACATCAATACCTATTTGGAAACCAAATTTAATTAGAATTGGACAATGTTGAATTTTCCCGCCTATTTTGGCGACCATTTTGAAAATGGCAGTCAATGAACAATTGTTAACATCTGTTTTGAAGTTGTGACATCAATACCTATTTGGAAATCAAATTTCATTGAAATCAGACAATGTTGAATTTTCCCGCCTTTTTTGGCGGCCATTTTGAAACTGGCGGTCAACGAACAATTTCTACGATCAGTTTTGAAGTTGCAACATCAATACCTATTTGGAAACCAAATTTCATTGAAATCGGACAATGTTGAATTTTCCCGCCTTTTGTGGCGGCCATTATGAAAATGGCGGTCAACAAACTATTTTCAACACACCAGTTTTGAAGTCGCCACAGCATGGCAAACATTTCATCATTTTACACTTAATCTTCCTCTTCTATAGTTTTGGAAATAAAAGACGAAAAATACGAAAATAAAAAAAATTCGGTGAAAAAAGGGCAATAACTCCTACAAGGGTTTATGGATTTTCTTTAAAAAATCAAGGTGGGCAGATCTTACTATGCTGAACATTTTTGCAATTTACACTTGACCTCTATCTGTTGTTACACTTTTTGAAATAAAAAATAAAAAATGCAAAAATTTTGAAAATTTTATGGAAAAAGGTCTATAACTTCGAGATGGGTTTTAGATTTTCTTCAAGATTGCAGAGTGGATAGATCTCATCATGCTGATCATTTTTACGCCATGTCAGATTTTTGATATCTGTAACGGTTTTTAAGTTATTTGCAAAAAAAGGCAATTTACCCCAATGTTCTATTTTTAGTAACAGCGGCCATGTTGTTTGGTCTACGGACATAAAAATCACAAACTTGAAAGTGCATACCCTGGTGATGATTCAGGCCAAGTTTGGTTGGTATTGGCTTAGTGGTTTCAGAGGAGAAGATCTTTGAAGCTTGAGTAAACGGACGGACGACGGTCGCCGAGCAATGGCAAAAGCTCACATGGCCTTTGGCCAGGTGATCTAAAAAAATAATTATAAAAAAGTCAAAATAATTAAATTCGCAATCACTTCGGTATTATGTTATTTATAAAAGTCTGCATTCTGTTTTTACTTTTCTTTCATTCTTATTTTTCATTTTTTTTTTGTTTTTGTTTTAACATTTGACTTTCTACAATGGGTTTGATGTTCTTAAGGTCAAATTTTGGCATCGATAATCTTAAAGACAGATGCATTGCTTCATCATCGAAAGGTATTAAGTGCTTTCGCTTAAATCGATAGAAATGGGTTTTATTAGCTTTTCAATGAATTGTTCAATTTATAACAAGACATGCTTCGTTGACATTTAAACCTAACAATAGTGCTAGTCAAGCCGTGTGACCTTTTGTCATTACTTTACCACTCATCACTCCGTCTGTTAAATTTTCTCCGTTGCTTTTCTTATCTTAATCTACCTGTACAGATTTAACTAAGCTTTATAAGGTCTAGCTGTCAGTGGGGAAATTAGTGTAATACAAGTCCCTACAAGAAAAAAGTGATAATCTTTCTAAAACCTGGAAGGCAATTTGAAGAATGGTGTATGGAATGTCTTTAAAAAAAATGCACATTTCGTTTCAACCCGATAAAAACATAATTTTACATAAAGCTTACGGGATGGCATTTTGATGACCTTCTGTGCAACTACTGAAGGTAATTCAACGAAACCTTGTATGAATGATTTATTGAGGTTACTTCACAAAGTTATACATTGTGTTATGCTCCGATAAAAACATGCGAGGAACATTGCATAAAATGATGAGACATGGGTCTAGTGTCGAAATGCGCATATGCAGAAACAACGGCAGTAGAGTACCGAAGGAACAAAGGAGTGAAATTTACAAAAATCGAAGTCCAAAGACACGGCAGAAAATGAATTAACAGTAACTTCCTTATTTATTACTACTGGTCCGATGCCTCTGCCTGGTGCACTGTTAGTCCCCGAGGGTATTCAACAACCCAGTAGTCAGTAACTCGGTGCTGACCCTAAAACCGATTTTCTTTTAAACTTGCAATATCTAAATTTTACAAAATTGTGTTTAAAACTAAGGAGTATCTCCCTCATGCATAGCTCTGGCCTTATCTGATTTTTGGCCTTTCTTTTAAGACCCTTTTGGTTATTTATATGACAAAAAGGAAATTGGGTGAATGTCAAGGAGACATCATCCCATAGCCAGGTTAAAACGACCCAAAACAAAGCATCTAGGAGTCACCATACGGTCTTCAACACAGTAAGGAACCTCACACCATATAGCAAGCCCTAAATGGCCCCAAAAAAGTAAAAAAAGTGAATAAATCAATGGAAACAAACGACATCCAATAACCCAAATATCAAGAAACTAAAATTTCATAAGAAGACAAGGACAAGCCAATGACCAACATATTCCTGACTTGGGACAGGCGCAAAAATTGCGGTGGGGTTAAACTCTATCAGCTTTTACCGGTTTTTTGGTTAACGGACTTCCAAATGTTTTTGTTTAATCTGCACTGATGAGACATGGGTTGTCGAAATGTGCATATGCTGGAAATAAATCTTAAGACGTACGGACATCTTTTTTTGCATAACTTTGAAGTTTTTATTCTTCAGTTTATTTAGACATTCATTTCTATTTTGACAAGGAATTTTAGGATCAGCGTATTTCAATATCAATTAAATAAAAGTTCCTAGAAGGTATCATGCGTAGAAAGTGAAAGTTTCATTTAATAACTTTCACATTAAACACCAATTTAGACCAATGAGCCTTAGTTATTTGCGTAACGCAACTATCAATCCATAACAACGAAGAGAATTTATAAATCATTTGAATAAAATTTTACATGAATGAATATTTTTTAAGAAATATATCGGCATAGTGTATGAATTAGGCTTTCACTCTGCCGTAGATATTCATTTTTTAAAAGTCCATAGCTTAACGATGTATCTGTTTGAAATGTAAGACATGTACGAGGCATTTTATTTGATTAATTGATTGTAATAATTACAATCTCTAATAATTACAAAAATGCATTGAAGAACGACTGCGAGTGTAATACGTTTTGGCACAAGTGGTTTAGGTCATTTGAGCATTGAGAATATTAGAATTTACAAAATATAATTATGAAAAGGAAAGACCTGACAGCTTACAAGTAATAAAATAATGTAAAAAAAAAAGAATTTTACATGAAATAACACTAAAATACAATAAAATAAATCAAAATTAATTACTGTTATACTTAAGTATATGATATAGCTTGATTGCATTTAATTTAACAATTATTTAATTGTATACAAATCTGGGGAAATTATACTTTAAGGAATTTAAGTTTACATTTCATCAATACTTTAGATCTGTATTTCAAGTGCAGTTCTTTATGTTTGAAACTAAATACTTTAAAATAAAAAAAGGAACTTAACGGTAATACTGCATGTGTCATGTTTTTGTTGTATATCCTAGTAAGTATATTCTGTAGAAACTATTGCAACTGTTCAGTCACCCGACAAATTTTAAAAGTAAATCTGATCATTGCAAATTCACTGTAAAAGTATGGAAAAACTTAAATAAATAAAAACTTTAATAATTTTTGAATATTAAAGAAATTTATCTAATGTGCCAATTCTTGCTTATACTGCATATGTCATGTTTTTGTGAGGACTTCAAATTGGACTTGACTTGATAGGGTGTAAAGCGTTAATAAATAATTGACTGACGTACGTATCTTTTTATAGTTTAAAAACGATTCATTTTAAATTCAAATAAAATTTTGCATATTAAGAAATCAGTGTCTGTCACATACTTACATCCAACGACAGTGTAAAATGAATTTTACATATTTATTATGCCCACATCTCATGATTTTCTACGTCAATTTCTCTTACTAATAGCTCGCTGAGTCCCCTGTGGTTGAAAGGGACAGGAATACTCCAATACCTGCTAACAGTGTGTATGTTTCACAGTTGATTCGTTACGCGAAAGCTAGCACCAACAATGTAAACTTTTTCATTAGGTACAGTTATCTCCGTGGCCACCTTATTCATTTAGGCTTAAAAATTCGTCTTGTACGATAATTAAAGAAGTTATTTAAAAGGTATCAGTCTCTTTTTGAACATTTTGACGTTTTTTTTTCGGTATTTAGTTATTCGTTTCGAACTGTGGTTCAAGATTAATTTTTGATTAAGTATTTGAATTAACACCCTTACAATAAGAATTGCTGTTGGATTTGCTACCTGACCTTATCGTGATAGAAAGTAAAGGTAAAATTCATTTAGGAAAAGGTATCAAAAAGTCCTGTGCAAATTAAAAATAATTACGTTAAAATTAGATAATAAAACAAAAGCATATAAATACCCAGATATTTTGATATCTTTCCAAGGATTGACCATTTAGCGTTGCCCCTTAATTCTAATGGGGTCTATCATTCATAATAAGGCCTGACGGGAAGAAGCATGGCAATGAATTTTAGAAAAAAGATTAATTTTCCTAAAAAATGTTGTTTTTTAATTCGTTGTGATTCATAATTTATTGAATTTTATTTGGTGTGCGTTCCAATCTTTAATTCCATTGAAGAGAATGGAGTAATAACAAAATTACCGTAAAGAGTTGTCAAGAGCCGAAGTCCATGAGACAAAAAGACAAATCAGGTGGAAACCATTGGAACAATTATCTACCGGAATGATCCGGACTTGGTACAGGCATTTCAAACGAAATGGTGGCTTAAACCGGTTTTATGGCACGCCAGACCCCCCCCCTGAAAATGAAGGGAAGTCCGCACCTTTCATTAACTATAAAATTGAAATGACTTGGTCTTGTGTTATATTCGATGTTATAGACCAAACTCTTGATAGCTCTTGTTATTAACACTAGACTATTAGGTTTTGTTTTGGACAATTTAGTGTTATTTTTATACCCCCGCTTTGTAAAAGCGAAGGGTATATAGTGATGGTGGTCTCCGTCCGTCTATCCGTCCGTCCGTCCGTCCGTGACACTTTTACTGTCAAAGTTTTCTCGGCTTCTACAGGTGGGAATGATTTGATATTTAGCATTAGGCTTCCAAATGATGAGTTGTACCGTGTAAGCTATTTTCAAGTTTGTGGCACTACTACTTCCTGTTTGCAGATACATTAATACTTAGTTTCATATACCACTACTAATGAAAATATTTCGTCTTCCAAAAGTGGAAATGATTTAATATTTGGTCTGGAGCTTCATGATGATGAGTTGTACCGTGTAAGCTATTTTCAGGTTTGTTGCGCTACTACTTCCTGTTTACCGATACATTGGTATGTTGATACTTAGTTATATATACCACTACTAATGAAAATTTTCGTCAAAGTTTTCTTTGCTTCTATAAGTGGAAATGATTTAATATTTAGTCTCAAGCTTCATATAGATGAGTTGTACCGTGTACGCTATTTTCAGGTTTGTTGCGCTACTACTTCCTGTTTACCGATACATTGGTATGTTGATACTTAACCTAAATTAAGTTTTTTTAATAACATTAAAAGACGCAGTTGACTTTAAAGATCAGCCTTTTATTTAAACTTCTTATTATATTGGGCATGCGGGGGTATTCATTTGTGGCCCAGTGGACCACAGTACCTCTAGTTTTCAGTCTATGATACACCTACATACCACGAAGAACAGGTATAGTCAAAGTAACATTGAATCAGATCTGTTGATAATGTTTTTCCAGGTTTCAGTAGATGAACAGTTTGCATTGCGATACATAAACTTAAGTCGAAGTATAACTTTTTTATGATAGAATTTTCTGAACTTTGATTTTTGTAAGTATAGCATACTTTATTCCTTCTATATTCTACCGTAGTTGTATTTTTAAAACTGGGGTGGTGTTCTCGAAGCTATCTTAGGGATAAGACGTGTCCTAAGACCATCTTATGATATTTCGCATTTTTCGTCTTAACTTTAGGACACCTAATTAGGTGTCTTAAGATCATCCTATCGTAATCCTAACCTTATATTTCGCCTTTTGTTCAATATTTTTCTTATAGATGAACATAATCAATACGAACACATCACTAAACACGTATCTGTAAAGTAACCTTGCACAATTTTAAACTTTGAACTCAGTATTCACGAAACGATCACTATTTGATGCGTATAGTTGTTATTTCACGACAAATGCAAATAATTAAACTGCCTTTCGAATAATATTTTATATTTTGAAATCGTACGCTTCATTATATACTTGATAGAAGACAAAATTGGTAAACAATTTAATAAAATGTTTTTGTCTTTGAACATTATTTTGTAAAAAAAATAATGTAGAAAATTAAAATATTAAACTTAAAAGATTAAAAGATATGCTTATGACGTCCTAACATAAGATGCGTCTGAGATAGCTTCGAGGCACAACTTAAGAATGTCGTAAGATGACCCTAAGTCCATCCTAAACTTGGTCATAAGATATGTCTGTGGACGAATCTTAGGATACTTTCGAGAACACCACCCCTGGTCTATACACTAACGAATTCGATTTCGAGAATAGTGTTTTACACATTAAGTTAAATAAAGTGAAAAAATAAATTTAGCCTAAGAAAACTGACTAGGCAAGATAAACATCGAGTTTATTCAAAAGGGAAAAAATGGCAACCAAGGAAAATACCCCGCTTTGAAAGGTACCAGAGTAATCCGAAACGTGACAAAAACGCTTTCGTGTAAGAATTAGATAATTGACCATCAAAAGGATATTTTAATTGGAGTGAATAGCCATCAAATAGACTGGATAAAGCAATGAGACCCGTTGCAACCCTTAAAGAAGTTTAGATTAAGGGCAAAAACTCAGGAACGAAACAAAAACCAATATAGAGAGACGTACTAAAACATAACAAGTAGTAATTTCGACAATAATGTGTTGAAATTACAAACTTCTGCTTAATTCGAACAAAGAATCAAAATATGAACGAATTTTAAGAAATCATATACACACTTTGTTTTCAGATTTGTAGGAGTATCATGCTAAATGATCACAAACCAAACTAATTCTAAAGAAAAGTCTGGACGGCGTATTAAAATTAATTGATGTATTTCAAAACTCACTTTCCGAGATTTATATACAATACAGTCATCCCAACATATTGGGAAAGGTATCTTTGTCATGAGAATGCAACACACGCAATTTTTCTAAAAAAAACAAAACAAAAAACAAATATAAAAACCGACAGACTTGTTTTTTTATTTGACAAGATCGTAGTTTTTATCTATTAACTCTAAATGGAATTAATTTATCTACTGAGATTCCAACAACGTCATTACTAGAATTGAAGCCTGAAGCTCCATCCGTTTGTCTATCGGTCGACATAGCCCGCGAAAGACATTTGACCGATATCGTTTCATGGATCTCCAGTAGAAGTAGAGATAAAGGAAACTGCAGAAAACGCTGAATCTACATCTATTTTTTTACTTACATCTCGAATTGATGAAATGGTCATCTTTGTACTGAAATTTACGACAAAAGGGATGATTTTGAAATTATAAACTTCCCTAACATGGACAGTACTATTCCAGCTCTTCCTGCTTACAGAGTGTTAGTGTCACAGTTGATTCGTTACGCAAGAGCTAGCACAAATTATACAGAGATTGATATCAGTCCCTTGCAGAAAAAAAATTTAAGTTTCGGTCCGAACTCTGATTAAAGATTCTTTTTTCACTTAATACCTAGATGATCATTTGTATACGACCTTTCAATGGCAATTGCTGTTGAGTTGCTACCGGACACTACTGCAATGAAAAGGGGGGGTGGGGGTGGCACGGCATTATACCGGTTTATTCCGCCATTCTCTTGAAATGCCTATACCAAGTCGGGACCATTGCGGTCAACAATGTTTCCGGTAGTTTCTATCTGACATGTCTTTTTATCTCATGGACTTCGGCTTTTTACAACTCTGGTCGGTAACCTTGGTATTACCCCAATTTTCAAATACGCTCCTAATTATTGAATTGGTGATGAAATAGGTCCAAGTGGTGCTATTTTATCGACTAAGCAACACGTTTTCATTTTAACATATGATTATTGGAAACATAACTACTGTAGTTTTTCCAGAGATATCTGATCTGGAGTTCATAATGATATATGCTGCTCGACTTAGCATGCAAAACAACTGTCTGTCCTTCAATTGGAAATTTGTCTTCAAGGGAAAAAAACCTGTATACGAGGGTTGTCCGTAAGGTTCGTGGACAATCTAAATAAAAATTGCTAAATAACGAGAATGTATCTGAAACTTATATTTTCATTTACAATTTGTTTTACTGTATAAGTAAGCCAAATATCATTGCAATCAAAGCACCAGCATTGATTTTTTCTGTCGAAACAAAACAGACTTATATTGTATACCCGGAGCATAAACATGTAAAATGTTGACGTTGGCTGACGTTCTAATCTTTGATGTTAACATTTTATGATCACTCCCAATTCCACAAATTCGGAATTTTGCAGTTTTCTGTCATTAAAAAAAAATTTGGGGCATTTGATATAGTTTTTTGTGCGGAAAAGTTATCAAATTTGAACCACTTGCAAACTTCGGAAATCATGGTCTGTAAATACACCCTGGAAATCATAGTTTGAGAGTTATGAATGATGGCTAGTTTTACACATTTTATCCATCCTATAAACCGATTCTTGTGTCAAAAAATTTCTGTTCCACTTGAATTGTAATGCAAAACACACTTTTCCATGACTTTGTCTAAACATTTCTGGACTATTTGAGGGTGTTTGAACGATATCGAAACGAAACTAGACTAACGTCACTGATCCGCGTTATCTAAAAACGTCAGGGTTTCTAGAATGTCTGAGTTTGCCTTGGGACATTTAAAGCTCTGTTAATTTGTCATTTCAAATCTTTACAAGTTCAAATTTGGCAACTTTGATGTTGAACATATAATAAACATTGCAATGTCATTTTCATGTCACTATTCCCTGAATTTTATTAAATACCTACACCCAAATAATAAATTTTAGACACTACGTTTGACATGTAATATTTGTGTTGCTCCGGGTCACTATTCTGGGGCTTTTTGCGAAGACAGAATTGCAATTTTGCATGCAAAATTGAATCAACTTTTATATATCCAAATTCGTATAAGCTTAAGGCATACGAATATGCAAAATACAAATATATAAAACGCTGCTTTTATCTTTATTTATCCTTGTCCACGAACTTTACGGACAACCCTCGTAGATGAAAATGAAAAAAAATAAAGTACGGAGGGACTGAATCAATTAACGCCGACTGAAAAAATTAGGCGAAATACTCCGACAAAAGAGTGTTTTTTAGCTTAGAGACCGATTTATTTCTGGAAACTCAGATACCCTTTTTAGCGCTTCAAATCTATTTTTTTTTAAATTGTATTCAAAATTTGGAAGAAATCTCTGTCCTTGTAGTTTTTAGCTTTTTATTGAGATCCTATTGATCATATGTTCTTGATAAGTTTTTATAGGTCCTTCGGTTTTTGGTCTCCACAATTTTTCATTTGATCTGAGTCATAATTTGTTGAAATGGCAATTTGCAGAAACTTAGTTTTCAATAGTTGTAAATAATTTCAACAATCTTAGGTTTTATCAAAAGTAGCAGATGACCCTTCGAAAAGTTTTCAAATTTACAATATTTAATTGAAAACCAATAAAAAACAATAGAAATCTCCTTCCCGTCATTTTTTTTGCCATAAGCACATGAATTTCAGACTTCTTAAAAGTTTATATATGAAACAGCCGATCGTCAAAATGACATTTATATCATTTGTACGTACAAAGACAATAGTGAATACTTAAACTCATTTCCCCTGATTCATATTTCAGAGATATTTTTTAAACAGATTGTGAATCTAATAGACCCTTGTGATGCTCTAACATATTGCACTGCTTAAACTAACATTGCTTGAATGAAAAAGTACCTTAATTTTGTTAAATGTCAATTTGTCCCCCTAAATCAGATACCCAATACCACATGATGCTTATCAATTTTAAAATTAGAAATCGCTGAAGTTGCAAGATCCAAGCTTAAAATTGAAGTCGAGAATATTTCGTGAATTAATTTATCAATTTGTTGCCATCACTTGTCATTAAATATGTATTTAAAGCATTGGTTGTCAGTCATGTATGTCAATATAGTTATAACATCTCGCACAAAATCCAGTCTTCCTCAATCACAAATTTATTGTTATTCGATTTCGTCTTCATAAATAATTTGAATCAAACATAAATACTTCACGCTGATAAGGAGTTGCTGCCTGAAATATTTTCCTGAATGACTAAGATGACACAGATTGTCTATAATTATCATGCCTTGCCCTAAATAATCCCCAATAAAAGCCAATGATCTTTGGAGTCGATATTTTTATTTAGGTGTGAATAATTGTCCTTAATTCAAGTTTGATAGAACTGAAATCTTGCCGTTAAAACTTAGTTATAATCAGTAAAAAATAAATTGCAGACTATTTTGGCTTTACATTTAGATCATATTGGTTATTTGTTCTCTATCAGTTTTTAAACATCTTTTAGAGATGGACTTCCAAATGTTTAGATTTTAATTGTACTGAGGAGACATAAGTTGTCGAATACATCGGCAAACGAATACCGAAGCAAGAACGAGGAAAGGGGAAACTCTAAAATCATAAATCAGAATTCACGACAATTTACAGCAACACGAATTGAGACAGTCTGACAAAGACATAACAAATAAACAAAAATGAACAAAAACGCCACAAAACTAAAGCACTAGCAGTGTGAACCCCTATAAAAACTGAGGTATCATCAGGTGCTCCGGAAGGGTAAGCATGATCTGCTCCACATGTGGCATCCGTCACACTGCCGGTGAATATGCACATATGCAGAAATTAAATTCGCAGTTATTCGGTTATTAGTAATTTGTTACCACCGGGTCGATGCCTCTGCTGGTGGACTGTAAGTCCCTGATAGTATTCACTAGCCCAGTAGTCAGAACTTCGGTGCTGACCCAAAAGCCGATTCTATTTGGAACCTTGCAATATCTAATTTTTTTGTAAATTTTGTTGTAAACTAAGGAGTATCTCCCTCTCGCAAAGCTTTGTCCTTCTCTGATTTTGGCTTTTAAATTATATTGGTTATTTTTTCTCTCTCAGTTTTTAAACATCTTTGATTTTGTGGTCCTTCAAATAATTAGATTTTATCTTCACTGAAGAGACATTAGTTGTCGAAATGCGCATAATCAGAAGTACCTCGGTATTTAGTAATTTGATAAGAATTATTGGCGTGGTTAAATACAACAAATATTGTTTCTGAATGACATTCGGTTCGGTTTTCACTTACTTTAAATACAAAATAAATAATTAAAGGATATTGAGTAAATGTGAATGACACAAAGTTCCTACAAATATATCGTAAACAAAGCAATTGTTGTTCTTCATCTTGAAGACCCCATTTGAAATTCAACAATAAGGTTTGTTCATAATAGTACGTTTAAGACTGTCCTTACAACAGGCTTTAGGAAAATATCAAACAATGTGTTAACGAAACCTCTTAAGACCAAAAACATTCTGTTACATATATGTAAACTGTTGATTTTTATTGATATTTATGTTCGTGTATATTGATTTTTCTCTACCAGCTCTTGTATAATGTATTTATCTTCTTCCTACAGATAAATAAAAAAATTACCGAAATTACTGTGAATTTATTTTCTGCATATGGCTATTTTGACAACTTATGATTCTTCAGTGCAGACCTAATCTATGAACCAAAATATTTGTAAAGGCTGAAAGAGAATAAAATACAAATAAGATTTAAATAAAGAAGCCAAATATCTTGATTTATACTATTATGATTCTGGATCCTGCTAACTTAAACACTAACAGATATGTAAAACATAATCAGTAACATGTCCCAATATCAGATAAATTATGTAATTATAAAAAAAAAGATATAGATTATATCATTTGTTATTTAAATGTTTTAGTGTTTAGTTTTCATAAATTGAAATGTTGTGAATTACATACTTCTTTAAACATAATCAATGAAAAATGGTTAATCATAGGTTGCAATCCCCCTTCACTTGTAGTTTGTACAGTGATTTTTTTAACAGAGTAAAAACACTGTCCCAATAGCTGCTTAGTCAGGGATTTGTTCAACCTTTGTTAATTTCATCCCTCAAGAAATTCTATGGCCGTCACCATAGCATCATTGAAAGATATGACATGTCAGTATCCCAAATGAAAGTGGACATTTTCAGCTAGATTCACGTCTTCCCGGATTTGACTACTGACTTTGACATTTTCCCGGATTGAATCACCCACAGTGTGACGGGTGCTGTTAACAGAGCAGGACATGCTTACCCTTCCGGAGCACCTGATGTCACTCTCAGTTTCACTGGAGTTCACACTGTGAGTGCCTTTGTTCTGAATGTTGTGGTTTCTGGTTCTGTGCTTTGTGTCTGTCTGGCGTCATTGTTTTTGTGTCTAACGTCATTGTTTTCTGTGTTCTCGTTTTTGCCCTGTCTTTGGACTTCGATTTTTGTGAATTTCACCCCTTTGTTCCTTCGGTATTCTACTGCCGTTGTTTTATACATATAGCTCATTGCTGAAATCCTCATGGTGACTTCAAGATGAAGAACAACAACAAAAGCGTTGTTCCTTTGCTTGCTTTTACCATGTATTTGTGGAGACTTTGTCTCATGTGCATTTACTCCATATCCTTTCATTCACCATATAGGAATCACCAATAAAAATTTAATTTAAAATTAAAGATTTTTGCAGTCTTACTATTGAAAACAATTCCTATTATTGTAAGGAACTGAAAAAGGTATGGTTGCTACATAGAATTCTGAAAATTAAGGGTCTTTTACAGTTTTATGAAATTTACCAAAAACAAGAATCAAATATTTTTGAAGTCTTAGTATTGAAAACAATCACTGTTATTGTAAGTAATTAAAAAGGTATGGTTGGTAGGTTGAATTCCAGAAAATACTGGTCTTTGGGGATGTCAGAAAATTTACTAGAACAAGAGCAGAAGAATATTGCAGTCTTTCGATTGAAAACAGTGATTCGTAATGCAAGAAATTGAAAAAAAAGGTATGGTTGCTAGGTAGAATTCCCCCAAAAACACTCATCTTTGAGGATTTCAGGAAATTTACAAGAACTTAAACAGAAGATTTTTGCAGTCGACTATGAAAACAATGATTCTTAATATGAGGAATTGAAAAATGTTAGGTTGATAGGTAGAATTTAAAGAGGACGAAATTAATCAAAATAAGAATCAAAGTTTTTTGCAAT
>MJUU01021562.1:165345-176172 GCA_002080025.1 Modiolus philippinarum
TTACTAGAACAAGAGCAGAAGAATATTGCAGTCTTTTGATTGATAACAGTGATTCGTAATGCAAGAAATTGAATTAAAAAAGGTATGGTTGCTAGGTAGAATTCCCCCAAAAACACTCATCTTTGATGATTTCAGGAAATTTACAAGAACTTAAACAGAAGATGTTTGCAGTCGACTATGAAAACAGTGATTCTTAATATGAGGAATTGAAAAATGTTAGGTTGAAAGGTAGAATTTAAAGAGGAGGAAATTAATCAAAATAAGAATCAAAGTTTTTTGCAATTAAACTTTTGATAATGATCATCATAACTATTAGGAATGGAAAAAGATATGGGTACTAAGTAGAAAAAAAAAAAAAAACAGGTCTTTAAGACTTTCAGGAAATTAACCAAAATTAGAATCAAAGTCTTTTGCAATCTGACTACTGAATATGATCATTGATATAATAAGGCATCAAAAAAGATATCGTTGCTAGGTAAAATTCCGAAAAGTAATGGGTCTTTGAGAGTTTCAGAAAATTTACCAATATAAGAATAATATTTTTGAAGTTTAAGTATTCATACTAGCTGTTGACATTAAAAAGTTGCTAATAATATGATGTTATATTAGGATTTCAAAATTATTTGTCATTGACATTTTCATGAAATTTACCAAATTTGTCACCCAAGTCAAATTTCTAAATTCTTATCTTGGATTCTAAAAGCAATTCAAGTTATTCCCCATGAAAATGTAAACCACATAAGGAAAATTATACATAAAATTCCAGTCATATGCTGAGTACTTATTGTTTTACGTTTTTTGCTCTCTTAAGGGCATGCCCCCAGGCGTCATACAAAATGTCCGCTATCATTAGCAAATTAGACAAACATAAAGAAAGTTTCAGCTTCCAAACATAAATACTTCAGAAGATTTCGCATATTACTGGATAACTCGAAATACAATTTCGCTCATTATTCCGCCCTGAGGGCAAATTTCAAAATTCCTAAACCTTTGGCACTGACAACCTGGTATAGTTTTACTTATACTCTTAAAACAAGGTTCTGCAACTTAATGTGTAGGAGGAGTTCTAGCTGAATCGTTCTTTTTCTCGTTTTTTGGACCCCGTAGAGGCCATACCCTGAGGGGTCATACCAAACTTCTGTGAAGTTGCTACATAATATGTGAGTCGATTCATGGGTTTCAACTTTCTAGCCCAAATAGCCTTGGAGATTTCTTTGATTATAGGATATCGCGAAAATTCGTTTTCGCCCATAATTTGCACCTAGGGCGTTTGAGAGAAATTTCGAACCCATAGCGCGCCAGTGCAGATAAAACTCCACTATGATGCCAAGTTTCAACTTTGTATCTCTTATAGCTGTAGAGCTATCCGGGAGCACAACACACATACGTACGTACGTAAGTACAAACGGACGGACTGCATTACATAATCCTCCCGCTTTCGCAAAAAAAAGGGGGGGATAAAAACTTATATCTCATCAGTGCAGATCAAACTAAAACATTTTGAAGTCCATTTACCGAAAGCTTGTAAAAACTGATAGAGAAAAAAATAACCAAAGGGATCTCAAAAGAAAAGGCAAAATTCAGCTATGGACAGAACTATGCATGAGTGAGATACTTTTTAGTATAAATCAGGATATTTCAATTCCTCCTAGGAGAAATGGGAAATTCGAATTAATACCGGATTGAATCCAGTACGAATCGGAATCCTAAATTGTCCCAGTAGAAATTGTTTCATGGTTATGTGCATTACCAAATTGTGAAAGACAGGTTTTAATGTACACGATAAAACGATAATAGGAAACACCTACAATGACCGAAAATTTCAATTTCAGTCCATAATCAATCGGAGAACTCGTGGTAGGGCTAAACTGTGTTTTGTTTCTTGTTTCTTGTTTGTTTTTGTCTTTTGTGTTTTTTTTTGTTTGTTTTGTTTTTTTAAACACAAAATTCCCCTTTCTATGCCGGTTCTTTATGAAATAACAGAAAAACGAAAAAAACTTAATACAGTTTGACCTTTAAACACAATTCCAAATCAATGTTCAGAAATGTTGTCAAATGTGCATTTACTCCATATCTTTTCATTGTTTATGTGAATCTTCTGCAGATCCTGTCTTATTCATTTTATTACTAATTTCGATGACAAAATATCATGATTAACTCTAAAACTACAGAAGTATATATAAAGCAAACTTTACAGGAATAATTTATGAGAGGTCCTCAATAAGGATTCTTAATTTCGGTCCGATCCGACAACAAATATGGCTGCTAGCCAGTGACTAAGTTGAACATAGGACGCAATAAAAAGTATTTTGATGATCTCCCCTGAACATACTGACGCAAATGAATTCAAAGTTGAGTGAATTTTTAAAACTGAATTAATGTGAAAAACATAATTAACTAAAAGAACTGAAGCAAACTTTTTTAAGAATGAAATATGTTTTTTATTATTGCAAAGGTTATTCACTTTGTTAGGATCCGCGAAGAGATATTGCAACCAGCATAATTTACCCTATGTTATACATTTACAAAAAATAATAACTGTGCAGGAGGGATTTATGACATGAAATTTACAAAGGTGGTCATTGTGCCACTATCGAAAAAAATAAATTGAACCAATCATGGCAGAAATATATAGGAGGTACTTGTATTGCAAGTAAAGTGGACAAAAACACGACCGTCTCTTGGAACGTTATTTAGCATTGGAACAACTGGTAAAACACATTTTAACCGTTTCCCTAAATACTGTTAAAATGCAAATTAATAAGTCTTTACAGGAACGCCGAGAGAAGCTCCTGGATAAAGTGTGCATTTCGTTGATCTTGTAAAACACATGACAATCAACACTCGGTGTCGTTTAAAAATTTCAAAATTGATAAATACAAAATACAAAAAATACCGAAGTTGCATAAAAAACAGTAATTTTCGTTATGCTGTACACGTGTTTCAAGGAGTAATCAGCAGCATTAAAATCAAATAGTATGGAAAGCCATAATCCAAAAGTTGTCCNAAAAGAAGTACTCATTACCAAAAATATCGAAATAGGAAGCCAAATCCAGTACCAAGGACATCTACCGAGTGCCATACACGGAATGAAGCCTCAGTATTTTTAAGTTGTTAGAATTTTGATAAAAACAGTAAATTTCTAAAACACGGAAGGTAAAATTTTCAGACAAGTCTGACTATTGGGCTGGTGAATACTCTCGGGGACCTTTGGTCCACTCGCAGTGGCATCGGCCCAATGGTTCAAAATACAAAAATACAAAATCCGACAATCTCATCTCAAACAATTAAATGTAATTCGTTAGGTCATTATTTTTGTGGTTATTTTGTTTAGAGCTCTGATATGGGTTGGTAATTAATTTAACTATTTGATTGAGAACCATTGTGTCGGGTGGGCGAAAAAGAGTCATCTTCAGAGCCTTAAGTATAACAACATTCCCGTAAAAACGAGGATGAGAATGTCCTTAGAAATAAACTGTTTCACAGTCACAGCTTATTTAAAAATTAGATGTTTATATCTCAATAAAAAATCTGCATGTATTTATTCATTTTTAAAATTTGCAACACTGTTGTTAAAGTTTGGATAAGGTTTGGGAAGGTTACGTTCATTAAAACTAGTCAAGAGTTGACCAAACGCGTGAAAAGAAAGGGTAGATGTATATTAAATCCGAAATGCTACTGGTGAAATATCGCCTTCAAGAAAAGGGAGATTTGTAATGGTAAAATTAAATATCATCTCTTTTTATCATTAATATTTTTGTGTTTTTTTTTACCGGATTCAATGATAAAAGATTAACAAAGTGCAATTTTTTCACTACTTTTTGCTTTACTCGGTTTATTCAGTGGGAGTTCGAACTGTCAGTGTTTTAGTTTTTTGTGTTGCCTTGTATATTATTTTGTCATCTTCATTTTTGTCTTCGTAAGAAATGTTTGTAGTACCGATTTGTCCTTGTCCGCATAATTAATATATTCACAAAAGTTTTTTCAAACATTTGCATTGGTACTGTTTTGGGGTTAGAGAAGTAACACGTACCATGGATTTTAATTGGTTTTGTCTAAGAGTTAGAAAATGACTAACCAATCTGTCATCATTCTAGCTGGTTGTGTGGCGGGTGCCATGCGTGGAGAAGATTATGCTTATCCTCCCGGAGAACCCGATGATACCTCAGTTTTTGTAGGGGTTCCCACTGCTAGTGATTTAGTTATGTGGGTTTCTTGGTAATTTTTTATTATTTGTTTTGTCCTTGTCATACTGGCTCAATTCGTGTTGGATATGGATTGCCGTGATTTTGGATTTATGATTTTAGAATCCCCCTTTCCTCATTCTTGCTTCGGTATTCGTTTGCCGATGTATTCCTGCTCTTAGGGATAAATTACATAATAAAAACTGGGATTGACAGTGGTAAGAATATCGTCAAAATACGTTCCATCATCATTGAAGACAGAAATAACTTTATAACCCTTCTTTACCTGTTCATATTTGTAATTTTCCCCGTTTTTAGCTGCAGTGAGAGTTGCAATTTAATTTGTACCAATTTAATTTTATCTAAATCTTCAATAGATTTTCTAACTCTAAAAGTTTTACAGTATTTTAAAATCATTCTATAACTAACTCTCATTCAAGTCGGTACACTAGATATTATGGAATGGTATTACTCAATATCGGAAAAACGGTGTTTTCTATGGAATTCTGTGAAATTTGTCAATATATTCCGCAGCGTTCTAGTCCAGTTTTATAATTAACTTTGTTTTGATTAGGGTTTTATTAATCGAAATATTTTGTCATTTTTGCTTTTTTTATTTCACTATCGGTGTTTCAGAATTTCTCTTCGGCGTTTGGTATGCATCTGCTGATGCATTAAAGGAGAAAAGTTAACATGCATTTGTGAATGTATCCATAAATATACTTCCGTTTTCCACCCATCACCTGGAAGTTGGAAATATCAACTATTCATTATTCGCTGAATTTCGTTTGAGTTTAAACAACTTAATACAGAATTTACAATTACTTGGAAATAGAAGAAAAAAAATTTGGATTTCCAAAAATTGAATTATATGCAGAACAGATATAGAGAAAAATAACCTTAAGGTCAAAAGAGTTGATATCAATAAAGATAGGTTTAAAATATTTACTGATCTCCCTATATTGTAACTTGTTAACGGTCGATTTTCAAGCCCGACCTAATTACTTGACACCTGAAAAGATGATACCCTCATAGACTAGTAGTAGTAATAAATATATCAAAACTGTAGTGAATTAATTTATGTCAATGTTCAAGTTTGCTCTGCGAAGAAACCTTTTGAAGAAAGAGGTGAACACTTACTTTGATTTGAGGACAAAGACTGTTCCTCGCAGCAAAATATACCTACCTGTGAATGCATCAAATGATATGACGTAATTGCAGTATTTTTTTTATTTGAGCTTTTTTTCTTTGGGTTCAAATTTATTTCTTTTATCTATAATTGTACTTTCTTTATCGCATTTTTATCTGTTTTTGTCGATTTTGTTTCACCGTCGAGGTCTCAGAATTTTCTAATCGGATTGTTTTGATATTCATCTGCTCACGCATTTCAGACAATATATTAACAGTAATTTTAAATGTATTCGTGAATAAGCAACAAAAGGATATGGAGTAGTGTACATGTTTCCATTTTCAATGGAAGCTGATATGAACAAAGGCTCTCCAAGGTACTTTGACATAAATTAGATTATAAATAAGACAGAGTGGCCTTACAACGATACAAAAGAGAAACTTAAAACTGGTTTAATCCACCATTCCTTTTAAAATTTCTGTGCAAAGTCAGAATCATTGCGGTTGACAATTTTTCGGTAGCTTCGCACCTGCTTTGTCTTTTTGTCTCTTAGAATTTGCCTCTTGACAATTCTGTTCGGTAATTTTACTATTACCTCCATTCAGTTGTTCCTTTAAGTGATAAATAAATAAACAATGTTGTTGTTGCACTTTATATTAGTTCTTTTAATTCAGTCAAAATGACACAGAAGTTCTTAACTAAAATAATAATTTATTTTCACACTGTAATTTATAACAAAGCATCATTTACATTCACTGTGCATTTTACAATTAATTCTTTCAAAGCAACGTACCAAGTTTCAAGAAATTTGGCATTGATTCCTTCCAACAATTCTTGTCCTTACAAAATTAAGGAGGACTCATCACTTAAACAGGACAATTGTAATCGCCCTTATCTATTTTTTTTTATATTATACAAACATAACTAAGCAATTAAAGGTCCACGCAATATCATTTTACTGTGATTTTCAGTGGCGGATCGAGACTTCTGCTAAATGGGGTGGGGTGGCGACCCACTATTTTTCAAAACGGGGCTTGGAACCCATTTTCCAAAAAAAAATTAATATTTTCCAACTTAGGGGGTCCCGGGGCACCCGCCCCTCCTTAATCCGCCACTGGATTTTTTTCACCAAGGTTATACCTAAAACTTAACATTGAAATTCCTGTCACCTTCCATTAAACTATCTACACGACGAAAGACTTAAGTACTAAGGAAACCATTCTAATCTTTAAAGACAGTACATTTGCAATCCCATCTTATCTAAACTATGTTTGAAATATATCTCTTTCATGTTTAATAACTTAAGGAACTTAGTTCCGAAAATAAAAGCTATGTAAAATGTCGTAAGTTCTCGAAAGTCAACATGGTTTAGAATGTACTCAAAGAAGTCTTGTTTCATAAATGTTTCACAGCAATGCTAATTTTCTTACACCATAAATATGTGCCTTCATTGTCCGTGCTTCCGAAACGAAGAAAAAATGCCTACTTCAAAACTATCAAACAAAAACAAGTCTTGTACTCAGTTTTTGAAATGAAAAAGGAAATTGGAAAAATAACAGGAGCGACCTCTAATGGCGAAAAATCACAACCAAATGAGAAAGTGCTCATCGTAAGTTTGAACAAATTAACAGATGGTACAAAACTTCACCTCAATATTAAGTTATCAAATAGGAAAATAACAAAATACCTAAGTTACTGTTAATTTGGATTCTGCATATGCGCATTTCGACAACTTTTGTCTCTTCAGTGCAGATTAAATCAAAATGTTAAAAAATCCATATACCGAAATATGTGTAAAGGCTGACTGTCTTTATCAAAGTATCATAATTTAATAATACTGTAATATAATTTAACAAATGTATAAAATGTTCCAAAACCAAACATATAAAGAGATATAAAATAAATGAACATGGACAAAAAATCCCTCAAATGTATGTTTAGGTTTCGTACATGTAGCAAAGATTTTATTGTTGTTCTTCATCTCAATCTTTCTGTCACCATGAAGCATTTAAGGATGAGCAAATACTAATACCCCATGCATATGTAAATTAACAAATATAAGGATATAAAGTTCATGTCGGCTACTTATAAAAAATCCATGTCAAACCGTAAATATGTATAATCAAACGGTAACATTTTCAGTCTAAGAAAGATTTTCTTTCCTAAAAACTTATAATCTGGACGCCTTTTTACTTAAGACATAAAATTGTACTCAAGGGCGTTCTGTTGAGCTTAAATTCACTGAATCTTGTGTGTGAACTGTAATTAAAAATTGTCTAATTTTTCAATTCTTTTCTGCATTGATTTTTTTCAACCAAAAGAGCATGGTATTTTGACCGAGATAAATGATAATAAATTTTAAGTTTTGACGTCATTAATACTCGAATGTCATATGATGGTAATGAAAAAATTTGAATTCTGAATGCTAGTGCCGTATAATGACAGTTAAGAAACCTAGTTTTTATAGTTTCTGGTTGATCTGACAATTATCTTCTATAAATATATCGTGTTCCTGTATTGACATTTTCTTATTTGTCTATTAATTTTCATTTTGTTTCAATTCAAAAGTATATAAAGCACATACAAAAAGTATCTCTTTGTGTTCACATCACATCTTTTGACTACGAAAATTTACACTTCTATATTTGCACAACTGCACATTAAATTACTCATGCATCTGAAGTGTGATTACACTAAATTCAGATTCCAATTCTTAGATTATTAATTAGACATTCTGGTTCAAATAATTTTCCTCATTCAAATATAAAATAATGATTTTGATCTCATAGAGACAGTTACCGTACGAAGTTATTCTATGTATAAAGAAAGTAAGTTTTACAAAATATATACAAAAGTTTTTTTTCTTTTTTAAATATTTGTTGTTGTTTTTTGTTGACTGAATTGATCGAACTAATTTTGATTTATTAGCGTCCTGCTTTTGACATCATATTTCGCAGATTAGCAAACGATCCACTTAAAGAGAGGACTGGTCTGAATCTTCTGTTACCTGGTCCACTTGATTTTTGCTGTAAATGACTGAGAATCATATCAATGTTTTCATGTCCAGCTATTCCTACAATGAAATAAAACATCTTGATGAATACAAAATTTTCCCATTAAGTCACAAAACTGCAAGAGTTGAAAAATCGGTATTTTATTAGATGACACGCGACGGCCACATAAAAAATTTGGTCCTCCCATGAACAAAGAATCTGTTTTGTTTTGTTCGCTTCTATGAATAGTTTTAAGATTGCTTGCTTGTAAAGTTAAAATTTAAATCAGGATAAACAACCTTTTGATTGGTTAAATTTCATTCTGAAAAGCGGTTTCCGTTTCTGATTGGATAAGATTAAAATACTATAATTAGCGTTTTCGATTTAAGGATGTTTCTCGTTCATGAATTATTCTTAAAAAAATGCGTTATCAGCGAGAAATGAAAAATTTGTAATTTTTTGCCATATTTGACCATTGATCTCGGTCAGAGTTTAGCCTATTTTTGGGAAGGGGCAATAATTTTTCATCTTGTTCATATGATTTCTTTTCCAAGTTTTTAGAGATATACTTGTTCAACTAGTTAAAATCAAAATGACGAGTTTTGAGGGTAAAATGACGGAAAAATTGAAAAATCTTGATTTTTACAGATTTTGCGATGTCTCCAAAAAGCAACATTTTCTCACAAAACTTTTTTATATCAACACGGACCCATGCTTTTTATTAGTGATATTTTTTTCATATTAATAAGATCTAACAATTTTGAATCTTTGACAGAAAACTTAATGATGGAAATCGGCATTTTTTTTACCAAGAATGCCCACAAAATAGGCCAAAATTGATGACATTTACTTACACAAAATCACCAAAAAAATTTCAATTGATGGTGGCACACAAAAATTTTCACAGACATATGGATTTCTCTTACGGGGTCTTGAAATCTAAAAAATAAAGGTTTCGAGAAAAAACTTGATGCAGGAAAATTTTGACCCCTTGGGAGATCACATCTTTAATCTCAAATTTCAATTTCCGATCGGAAACTGCAGTGTTCGTATGAAACTCTAAATCCCGTTCAATTACGACCGGAAACCAAAGTTTTCGACCGAAATACTAAGTATGCTGCATTTTTGTGACTATCGCGTGCCATATGCAAGGTTTTCTTTTGAAAAAGGTCAGGTGCATACAATGTATTTCTAATTGCTTTATACGATTAGATAGGCTGTTCAGGGGATTCATTCTCCAAGTATGCAAAAATATAAAAAAAAAACATGAGATGTAAACCGATATAGCAAACCATGCCATTTGGTATTTAGTTATTTGTTAAATATCGTATAAAGTCAAATTTTGCTGGCACTAGAAATCGATCTGAGAAACAAGTAAAAACCAATTAAATACTGACTCAAAGAGTGAAACCGTTCTGATGAGCAAAATTAGCCCGGCATTTCGAACGAGTAAAAATCAAGTAAATTAGGGACACAAGAAAGACAGCCGTTCTTATAAAACGGAATAAATAAATGAAAACACATTTTAAGTCTGACTAAGTATAACTGTAAGTTTAAATCAAAACTTATGTTCACAGATATCTAATGCTGTCATGCAGAGAGGAAATTGCGAGTTAAAAATATGAACATTGCACATGTATGCCTAACATTTTTGCAAAATATTCTTTTGAAGTTATTAAAATGCAGGAAAGCGGGGTTTTATTCGAAAAAAGTGCACAAAATATAGCCAAAAACTTGTATTAAGATAACTGGTTTTTCAGTGTCGTGTGTCTCTCTATTTCATTGGTATCATTTTGCTAATCCCTTTTTGCATTTTTAATTATTAACTTTGGTTATTTCAGGAAATTATCTATGTAATTTGAACAGCACTTCAATTAATATTAATTCCATAAATGGTATTTACCAAAGTCATATTACTATACGGAGAACAATGGAACAACTTTAATATGATTGCCAGCTGTTTCAGATTATTGATGTTTAGTAATAACAAAGTAGTGATATCCTATAGCTGTCGTTCTATGTTGAATCAGATGTCTAATATTTACAATTTGAAGTAATCACGAGATATGTTGATGATTATTTCTATTTCTATCAATTGTTAGGATAGGGTCATTTTTTCATTATAGCATGCGGGGGAGAAGTCGAGTAACCGTTTTTTTAAAAATTTTAGGTTAAACGCGATGTTCACATGCAAAAAATATAATGAATTAGATTGCATAATTCTCGCAGGATCAAAGGCGTTTTGATTTGGTCATTTATTGTTATTGTTGTTCACACTGTTAGTGCTTTAGTTTTTTGTGTTGTATATGTAATGTTTGTGTGTTTTGTGGTCATGTGGTGTCTTTGGTCTTCCGTCTTTTGGTGTTCTTGCTTTTGCCTTGTCTCTGGACTTTGATTTGTGTAATTTTGTGCTTTGTTCCTTCGGTATTCTATTGCCGTTGTTTTGTTATTTATGAATCACACCTAGGTAAACAAAGCTCGTCCACACTGTTAAGTGTTTTATATTTTTGGCGTTTGTATT
>MJUU01021562.1:190911-209369 GCA_002080025.1 Modiolus philippinarum
AAAATACTGAGGCTTCATTCCGTGTATGGCACTCGGTAGATGTCCTTGGTACTGGATTTGGCTTCCTATTTCGATATTTTTGGAAATGAGTACTTCTTTTTTTGACTACTTTTGGATTATGGCTTTCCATATTATTTGATTTTAATGCTGCTGATGAGAGGTTACTCCTTGAAACACGCGTACATCATAACGAAATTTACTGTTTTTATGCAACTTCGGTATTTTTTGTATTATTGTAACTATTGATCTTTTATTTTATATCAGATTTAAATAATCTTTCCTGACTGGTGTAGAGGTGATCAGGTGGTATTCATTAATCTATGGTATTTAACCTTCAGTCAATATCACGATACTGACCGGTCCCAATTTTCTGATATTGACCGGTAGCTTTAATCGTGCTTGATAAATTGTATTCACAATACAGTTGTTTTTTCAACAAACATACGAACTGAAGTGTTTAATGTGACTATAATGAAATTGAAATTTCCCAAACATTTTTTTTTAATATTTCCTAATTTTTTATGCACCTGTTTTTTTTTNTTTTTTTTTTTTGATAAGTTTAAATAAAATGTGACTTAAAGATGGATTGTTTGGCTTATTCATTGTAAAAAGAAAGATAGGTAAAAAATCTCAAATATTTTATGTCGGAGTGACTTTAAACAGGGCATGGTTTCAACTGATGAAAAATAAAATGTAATTGTTCTTCAATAAAATAAACACAATAGTTACTTATATAGAGAGAATTATCACGATATAGACTGCCCTTGGGATAGCGATATGGACTGCCACATGGATAATACCCTCGCCTACGGCTCGCTTATTATCCATGTGTCAGTCCATATTGCTATCCCTCGGGCAGTCTATATCTTTTGATAATTCTCTCTATATAAGTAACTATTATATAATTATTGAGAAACCTCCTCGCCTACGGCTCGGGCATTATCCATGTGTTAGTCCATATTGCTATCCCTCGGGCAGTCTATATCTTGTGATAATTCTCTCTATATAAGTAACTATTATATAATTAATCAGAAACCTCTGTGCTATATTAAAACTCCCATTTTCATGTAAAATCATGTTTACGTGTTTCTAAATTGCCGATTTCGAAATTTCGAATTTGCTCCCCATATTTAATTTCGCGATTGGTTTGTCTTTACGTGTTCATGTAAGTGTGGACTATACTCTTTTCTTAGTTCCGAATTTGATCTTTCGCAACTTTAACCAACCCAGTAGCCAGTACTTCCGTGCTGGCCCGAAAACCAATTTTATATGAAAATTTGAAATATCTAAATTAAAGGAAATTTTGTGAAAACTTAGGAGTATCTCCCTCTTGCATAGCTCTGTCCTTAGCTGATCCTGGCTTTCCTATTTAGATCTTATTGGTAATTCGAAATGCGCATATGCAGAACCAAAATTCACAGTTACCTCGGTTTTTTGTTATTCCTCTGTTTACAGATTAGTCATCAAAATTATGTTGAAAATATATTTAGAAATATTTATGATAATGATATAAACACAAAAAATCTATTGCCTTTGAACACTTTAAAGTTTTAATTCTGCTTTACTTCAAATGTTACATCAATAGCATGCAAATTTAATCATATCGAATTAAAGAACTTGTTCAGAGTCAACAACGTGTTATGTGACTGATCTGCAATTGAAGGGTGACACGATGTAGGTCATTTATTTATCCGAATTTCGGTCAAAATATCTTAACAATACCAGAAACGTGCCTTGCTTAATAAAGGGGATAATTACTAGACTTGATATATTTATGCAAAACTTGATTGATTTATGCAGATTTGACATGAAATAATTGTCTAATGAACATGTTTGCTAAGATATAAAATGTTGCGGATACTTTAATAGCAAAGCTTAATTATGAAGGATATAAATACAATGTAGTTTACCCATAAATTCAAGGTTTTTACTTACCCTTGTTAGCTTCATTTAAAAAAAAAAACGTCTTTTACATAATTGCTGTCAGATGAGTGATGATAAAGAGGATAAGAAATGTTTTAAAACACGTACGATATCACTGCATACTGCAAAATGGCTATACAGACCAAACGTAAAACTAATATATGATGAAAGAATATGAAAGGAGATGCAGTATATGCACATGAGACAAAGTCTCTACAAATACATGGTAAAATCAAACAATGTGATAAGGAGTTTTGTGTTGTTCTTCATCTTGAAGTCACCAGGACTCCTGATCATGCCTCACAGTAAGTTCAAGACCGGTTGCAGTGGAACTCGTTTCTAATTGTCTGGCAACGCTACATCCATGTTCTATCTTTTTTGAGCCAATTGATACGGGATTGTGAGCAAACATAAAAGTACCTACCTGTTCCTAGGACGCTAAACACGGTTTATGGTAAAGACAGCGATATTTTAAGTAATAATTTAAAGTAAGAAACATTTCTCTATAGTACACAAAGCGATACTGAACATCACAAAACTACAAACTGATTAACTGTCTATGTTGTCTATGAAATTATGTACAGAATGAATTGAAATGCTTGTCAACGTTTCAGTCTTTGAAAGAAAGAAAATTTAATATATTTACAGATATAAAATGTGTTTCCGTTTTTGGTACAAGAATCATTCTGTGAACGACTTTGATGATTTACAAATTTACAAGTTAATAAAATGGATTAAATACTAAATTGACTGTAGAAAATTCAATATCCTTCAATGCTTACATTTGTATTCTTAAAAAATACTGATTCCGAATAATCAAGAATTACATTTTGTCTTAAAAGCAGTTTTGAATTCAATAAAAGACCACAGAAGTCGTAAATGACTATTGAAGTGTCACAAATCGAAGTAAAAAGATGTATTGAATGTCTCAAAAGTCCTGACTGTATTATTACAGGAGACTTTGTAACATAACGCAATTTATCTGCTGACGCAAACAAAATAATGGCTAGTTAAACATATATTGAAAGTGACAAGAAATCAGTTATGAATTTTTCTTTCTGTATTATTACCACAGCATATTCTTTTAAATTAAATTTGAAAAAAATGCTGTGGTAATAATAAAGTGTCGATCCTTTTTGTGGTTTTAAGTCACTTTTCTGCTAATAAAAGTTTTCCATTCACGCAGACTTGTATAAAACTTGAAAAAAAAATTGTACTGTGATTATCATCAACATGCACTGGACGAAATACACAGAAACCAGGCACGGATCCAGGGAATTCGAAAAGGGGGGAGGGTTCCAATTAAGAAGTGAAAAGAAATTTGGCGAAAATTTTTGGGGAATTTCTTAGGAAAACATCAGGATATTCATTAAAAAATACATGATTGTCCGAAAAAAAGGGGGTTCCAACCCCCGGACCCCCCCTTTTGGATCCACCAATGGAAACAACAGAATACAGAAAACCTGGTTTACATTTTTGGAAATGTAATTACGTAACAAAACTAAAATGGATTTGATACATTTGGTTACCGTCTTCTGGTGTCCGTGCTCTGGAAATTGATTTATGTAATCTTGTGCTTTGCTCCTTCAGTATTCTACTGCCGTTGTTTTCAAAAAGAAAGATTTTATAAATTAATTTTATATAGCAATATACAAAAATCGATTTATAAGAAAACCATATAAGGACTTTCATGTAGCCTCTATTCAAAGCCAAAGCTCAGAGAAGGGTCTTGCAATTTGTGAAGTTTCATATTTCTTTGAACCCTGATTATCTAATGTATTCCATAATAGTTACTGAAGATTTAGTATCTGGGGATGGCCAATTCGACAACATATACTATAACTCTTCATTGTAGATATAATAAAAATATTTGAAAAGTTATAACCCACAGATATATAGGAAATAACTATGTACCCATGTTACTTTAAATTTATTTTCTGCATATGCGCATTTCGACAACTTATGTCTCTTCAGTGCAGATAAAATCTAAACGTTTGGAAGACCACAAAATCAAATATGTTAAAAAAAAACTGATAGAGAACGAATACCCAAAATGATCTAAAATTAAAGCCAAAATAAGCTAAGGACAGAGCTTTGCGTGAGGGAGATACTCCTTAGTTTTCAACCAAATTTACAAAAATTTAGATATTGCAAGGTTCGAAAAAAATCGGCTTTCGGGTCAGCACCGAAGTACCGACTACTGGGCTGGTGAATACCTTCGGGGACTAACAGTCCACCAGCAGAGGCATCGACCCAATGGTAATAAATAACTAAGAACCGATGTTACTTTAAATTTATTTTCTGCATATGCGCATTTCGACAACTTATGCTTCTTCAGTGCAGATAAAATCTAAACGTTTGGAAGACCAAAAATCAAATATGTTAAAAAAACTGATAGAGAACGAATACCCAAAATGATCCAAAATTAAAGCCAAAATAAGCTAAGGACAGAGCTTTGCGTGAGGGAGATACTCCTTAGTTTTCAACAAAATTTACAAAAAATTAGATATTGCAAGGTTCGAAGTAAAATCGGCTTTCGGGTCAGCACCGAAGTACCGACTACTAGGCTGGTGAATACCCTCGGGGACTAACAGTCCACCAGCAGAGGGATCGACCCAGTGGTAATAAATAACTAAGTACCGATGTTACTTTAAATTTATTTTCTGCATATGCGCATTTCGACAACTTATGTCTCTTCAGTGCAGATAATATCTAAACGTTTGGGAGACCATAAAATCAAATATGATAAAAAAAACTGATAGAGAACGAATACCCAAAATGATCTAAAATTAAAGCCGAAATAAGCTAAGGACAGAGCTTTGCGTGAGGGAGATACTCCTTAGTTGTCAACAAAATTTAAAGAAATTTAGATATTGCAAGGTTCGAAATAAAATCGATACTGATAAACTAATAGAGAGCAGAAACTGATAAACTAATAGAGAGCAAATACCAAATGGGATCAAAATGGAAAGCCCAAAATCAGCTGAGCTTTGCACGAGGGAGATACTGTTTATTTTTAAACACAATTCACGAGATTAACACATTGCAAGTTTCAAAATTAACTCGGTCATCGGGCCAGCAACGAAGTTCTGACGACTGAGCAGGTAAATTCCCTCGGGGTCTAAAGTCCAACAACAGAGGCATAGGCCCTTAGGTTAAATTGCAATGTCAAGTGAGAGGCAAAAGTTTTATTTCATCGAGATGCACTTTAATACCCCAAGCCGACAATAGTAACATTGTTGATCATCTATGACAAAATATCACGAAAGACTGTGTGTTCTATGAAGAACGACCGATTATGCACTGCCCTTAAATGATTTTACATCTGAATTCAACCAAATTAAACGCAAATTTTTTGATGACAGTACTATAAATAAATCATTCTACAAACGCCATATTTTGTCTGCTATCAATCAATGAACAAAAATTGGTGAATCGTGATTCTTTCACCAAAGGTAGTCTTTCAGGATGTTGGCTTGAGATGTAATGTCTTCGAACTGAAATTTTTGCCAATCGCTTGACTGTTGCAATAAATAACAAAATACCGAAGTAACTAGCAATTTAGTTTTTGCATATGACCATTTTCGACAATTTATGCATCTTCAGTGCAGATGAAGTCAAAATATTTGGAAGATCATAACCTAAAGATGTATTAAAAACTGACAGAAATTTTATAACAATAATGTAAGGAACAAAATAATCCTTTTATGGTAGATCGGTAGTCTTCCGCCATTTTGAATTTGTTATTTATGTTGTTATGGTATTATCTGCTTTGTAAATATGCAAATATTTTTATTTGTTATGAATCAATCAATATTATATCCATAATGCAAAATACAAAGGACTTACATGGAATTGATTTCATATGTCTTTATCTAATTAAACGAGGTATGGTTACTTGATAATTAAAAACATTGAAGACGATTTTTGAAAAAGGGAGATAATCTGATAAAAATATTTAACATAGATATCACTATGAAAATTCACATTTTACAAATTATATGGAAAACAAAGTCGTTGACCCCCATTTTTCAACAATATACCTGTTTTCCCCTATATATTTATTAGAAATATTTGATTGTTTTAATATCAGTTATTTCAAAAACAAGCACGGTGACCTCCCTTCTTTATTTTTTTATTTCAATGTTTATATAATAAGGAAACTTTTTTGTAAAAATAAAAAAAGTATTTGGAAAAAATTTGGAGTATCCATCTACCTTAAATACAAAAAATAGTAATGGTGCATTACATGATACCCCGCCACGTTTCACAAAATTTCAAAGTTTAAAAAGGCATAACTCTAGATCCCTGTGTACTTCTGAACCAAAATTTATACTTGGCCTGTGTTTTTTGGCAAACAACTTAAATACTAAATATTGCAATAGTCAACCAAGTGGCAAAACTTTCATTTAATCGAAGTCTAGATTTACAACCCACGCCTACCTTCTATTACCTTAAAAAGACTACACAGTTTATACATAT
The DNA here is from genome assembly GCA_002080025.1 of Modiolus philippinarum. Classification (NCBI taxonomy): domain Eukaryota; kingdom Metazoa; phylum Mollusca; class Bivalvia; order Mytilida; family Modiolidae; genus Modiolus; species Modiolus philippinarum. The sequence continues at coordinate 197,317 of MJUU01021562.1, forward strand.
CAAACAAAAACGGTTACAATTGTATACAATGTGTAGTTGTAACGACCGCAGATCCGTTAAAGAATGTAAGCTTGGGGTGTAAACTTTGACTTATGTTCAGTGATACTTTTGCCACTTGGTTGACCGTAGCAATAAGAAGACAGTATGTCATTTCATTCACAAGTTATCAGTTGGAAACCCTATAATTTGCAAAAGTTCAAAGTTTCAAGGGACTTAACTCCAGAACCCCTTTGACCTCTGAACCAAAAATCCAACTGGGTCTGAGTTTTGTGGTACACATATAACATACCAAGTTTGAAGGTAATATATTGTTTCATTCACAAGTTATGAGTCGGAAACCCAAAAATTCGCAAAATTTCAAAGTTTCAAGGGGAATAACTCCAGAACCCCTTAAACCTCGGAACCCAAATTCGAACTTGGTCTGTGTTTTGTTATTAACAAGTTATATACCAAGTTTGAAGAAAATATATTATTTCATTCACAAGTTATCAGTCGGAAACCCTAAATTCGTAAAATTTCGAAGTTTAAAGGGCATAACTCCAGTGCCCCTTGGACCTCTGAACCCAAATTCAAACTTGGCCTGTGTTTTGTGGTTAGCAAGTTACATACCAAGTTGTTTGAAGACAAAACATTATTTCATTCACAAGTTATCAGTCGGAAAACCTAAAATTTGCAAAATTTCAAAGTTTAAAGGGGCATAACTCCAGAACCCCATGGACCTCTGAACCCCAAATCTAACTTGGCCCGAGTTTTGTGGTAAACCAGTCACATACCAAGTTTGAAGACCTTATGTAATTTCGTTCACAAGTTATCAGTCGGAAACCTTCGGGGGACGGACGGACGGACGGACAAACGACCGAAGGTATCACATAATACCTCGCCACTTCGTGTGGCGGGGTATAAAAATCGATCTAAATTTAGTTGCTGCATATTGCCATTTCGAAAACATATTTCTCTTCAGTACAGATCAAATCAATTCACTCAGAAGATCAGAAATTTAAAGATGTATTACAGCTGAGAGTGAACAAACAAATGCACATACATACATATTGTAAATTTTATAAAATACATAAAATACATAATTCATAAGGGTTATAATTACGGTATTGTCGGTATTTATAAAATACATAAATACATAATTCATCAGGGTTATAATTACGGTATTGTCGTCAAGTCATTACGTATGGCCTTCTTTGATATCAACATTGATTTTTTGATAGGGTCTTTGCAATTTAACTAAACACATTCTAAATTTCCAAAATCTGTATTGCATGGACACGGGTTATGTATTCCGGTATATACATGAAATCATTATTCTAAATTCCTCACTGGAAGGGATCTTGGTGGAAGCTGTATACTGAGGGTACATAACTTACTTTGTCAGTTGGTGATGGGTCTGGGGCTGGCATGTCAGTAAACTGTTAGTAGTCTCTTGTGATTTCATGTTTTTGTCCGTATATTTAGTTCTTACAGTTTTATTTTTCACAATTGACTCAGTCCTGTTGCCAACTGAATTTTACTGTTGTTACGATTGTTTTTTGATTTATCACATTGGCTGTAGGGGGAAGGTTTGGATCCAATAAAACTAGTTTAACCCCGCCGCAGCAGGTTTGCGCCTGTCCTAAGTCAGGAATTTATTAAGCCTTTGTGTGTCTTGTCCTTTTTCTAGTTAGTTTACTTTATGTCTATAGGAGTCTAGGATGATGTTTATTTCGCTGGACTTGATTGCTCTTTGTTCAGGGGCCGACTCCGACCTGCCNTTGGGTGTGGGGTTTTCTCACCGTTCATTGAAAATCTTATTGTGCCTTTGAGTTGTTATAACTCCCCTTTGGGTCGTTGTCTCTTTGACACATTCCCCGTTTCCCTTCTTTTTTCTATATTGTAAATTTTGAATTATCATTTTTTGGACCAGCAAAATACCGTTTGGGACTGGCAGTCCATCCTCAGAACAATTTCGACCCAATACCAATAAACAACAAAATACCAAAAAGATGCATTTTATCTGCAGATTGTCGTCTCGACAACTTCTGTCTCGTCAGTGCAGATAAAATTTTAAAAAATTAGAAGATCAAAAAGTAAATATATGAAAAACTTAGAAGAACAAAAAACAAACATGACGAAACTAGCAGAGAACAAAACCAACAAGTCGTAAAAGTAACGTAAAAATGAATGACAAAAACAAAAAATGGAAGCCAGGAAAAATCCAACGTCCGATAATTAACATGTGACAACTCAGTGATAACGTCTTATGTTTACCTAGTCACCATTGCAAATAACTAAATACCGAAGTTACTGGGAATTTATTTTCTGCATTTGCACATTTCGACAACTTATGTCTCTTCAATGCAGATAAAATCTAAACATTTGGAAGAACATAAACTCAAAAGACCGTTATACTATTCTGATCAAACACTCGTAATGTTGACTACAGAACTTTTGAAGTGGAAATCCAATCGTTCTTCCTCATCCCTCAAGTAGTAGTTTTCTCGTTGGCATTAAACATTTGTTGGTGAAGTCCTCTTGTTTAACAATGCTCTATCATCTCGAATAAGTAAGGATACATATAGGCGTACGAAGAGGTAGAAGGAGTTTTACTAATCAGGAATGGAAAATTTGCAATAGTACTAGCATTTGCAATAATTTCTAGTTCAAAATTGTCAATCTTTATCAATTTTGAGAAACCGATCTAAAAAGGTTAGATAAATAAACGTCATCCCTGGATTTGATCATGGCAAACGTAATTACTCCGTCAATTAGTACTGATAAATCATACCGAGGTCCACCAAATATAGAGACGGACATAATTTTTACTACATTAATGAACTAATTTATTTAAGGAATTGCTGTCATTTATTTTGGGTTTATTGAACCATAAACTCAATTTTTACCCTTAACATTGAAAAAACCCACGAAGAGGATTATGTAAAAGGTGTAGAGTAAAAAAATGATTTTATGAGTCAATGAACGCAAAACAGATTATAGCCATTCCTTAAAATATAATATAATGCTGACTGAATACTCAAAAATATAATTGTTTTGTGGAGATAACCACTTTGACGTTACGTAAACAACAGCATTTGGTTTATTGGAAATAAACCTAAAGTTCTTAACCAATCAGAAAATGTCTTACTTTTGACTCGATGGGTGTCCTGTGATTGTTTAAATGTTGTGATTGTCTCTTGTTAGTCTTTTTGTCGGGCGACGGATGACAGCGATTGTAAGAACACTTTGCCAGTTTATGTAATGTTTTTGACAACCCCGCATTCATGGATAATGTAGAGCATGGATGTAGCGTTGCTCGATAATTAGCATTGAACTCCGCTAAAATCGGTGCTATTGACCGTCTTTAACTTACATGAGGTATGAGCAAAGCTCATTTTAAAGGCCACATGGAAATTTCAAGATGGGGAACAACGGTAAAAGCGTTGTTCCATAGCTTTGTTTTACCATGTTTTTGTAGAGACTTTGTCTCGCGTACATTTACTCCATATCCTTTTATTGCTTATTACATTCAAACTTTATTAAACTTACCTTCTGTTTTAGATTTTTTATGGTCCATATCTTTTGTGAGATCACCTTTATTGTGTACGTAATTATCTAGATAATATGACTTTACAAGTTCTTGTAATTCTGCGTTGTTCTCTGTTGGTCGTGCATTTACTGTGACGACACATATACAAGCTATTGCTATACTCAGCACTGTATTTAATGTCATACTGATGGAAACCATTCTTTGCCCAGTAGTTTTACACACTGAAATATAAAAAAAATCAAGATTCGTAAAACTGTGCGAAGGTTCAACGAAAGACTGGTTAAAAACAACGGCAGTAGAATACTAGGATTTTTACGTCACAGCCTGTCGACACATTCAATTAATACATTCACTTTTTCCACTTGATCCATCTAAAGAAGGTACAAAGTTAGGTAAATCTGATATATGTGCCAGATAGCATATGAAAGAAATTACTAGTAATTGAAACGCAATCTTAACTTTTACATGTTAAACTTCTTGAAATACATATGTGCAATCACAGAAAAAACAACTTTTTTGTTTGCACGATTAATAATATCATATATCTGTGATTCATTTGTCAAGCCAAAAATAAAATCGTTAAATGGACTGGTCTGGATTTAAAAAAAATGGTGGATTAAACCGGTTTTATGGCGTTCCAAACCCCCTTTTTATTAGTGTCCGATAGCAACTACTGGGTACAAAATGAATTTTGAATTAAAGTTCGAATATTTCCATAAGAGACTGATATTTATTAGATATATTTTTTAATTATCGTATGAAACAGATTTTTAAGCCTTTATACATGAAAGTCTGTATAATTTTGCAAGCGCTCGCGTAACGAATCAACTGTGAAGCATACACTCCATAAGCAGGGCAAGTTTGCGTATTACGGCCCATGTAATAGAAAATGATTATTTTGAACTTACAATCGTCCCTTTTGTCATAAATTTTAGTACTGAGTACTGGGGTTACCATTGCCGTTAATTTCGAGATATAAGTTCAAAAAGATGAAAATTAATCGGTGTCTGTTGCTTCTTTTGTCTCGAATTTCGGGGATACAGTGATGGGATCAATTTGTAAAAGATACGTTATGAATGGAAAAACATCATCAATATATCTTTAAAATATATTGAATGAAGTTTCTTTAATTTTACGAGATTTTTCGTGTTCCTGAAGATATTCAGTCTCGTAGAAGAATAAGAACAAGTCTGCTAGAAGGGGGAGCACTATTCATGTCCATTGTTTTACCAACTTTCTGTTGATAAATTGCACCCCAAAGTGTGATAAATATATTATCAATAAGAAAATCAAGCATACTGCACACCTGTTCGTAACATATATTTCCCTTTTGCAGTATCTGGATTCTACACTTAATCGTTATTGTCTTGCCTGTAATATTTTTTTTTTCAAAGGAGCAAAACTGCTATTTCTAAGACGTGCTATAAAATGTTTCATTCGCTTTTTTTTTAGCTCACTTGGCTTTAGCCAGGGAGAGCTTTTGCCATCACTTTTCGTCCGTTCGTTCGTCGTCCGTCCGACGTAAACTTTTCAGTCAAAGATCTTCTCTGAAACTACTAGGCAAGTTGGAACCAACCTTGACCACAATAGTCCTTAAATGGTCCCCGTTCAAAAGAGGTGTTTTCAGGTCTTTGCTATATCCAAGATGGCCGCAAATGGGGAACTTATATTCAATATTGGACCCTATGGGATAACGCATTCAAAGATATTTCATCTGAATCTGCTGAGCCATTTTGAACCAAACTTGGCCACAATAGTCTTTAGGTGGTCCCCTTCAAAAAATTATGTGCTTGCATATCAGCGCTATATACAAGATGGCTGCCAGTGGGGAACATTTTGTTTTGCGATAGACCTTATGTGATAACACATGCAAACATCTCCTCTGAAACTGCTGGGTCAGTTGGAACTAAACTTGGCCATAAAAGTCTTTAGGTAGTCTCCTGCAAAAAAGTGGTATCAGATCAGTGCTATATCTAAGACGGTTGCCAGCAGTAAACATAGTTTTTACATTGGACCCTATGAGGTTAAGACATTCAAAGATCTTCTCCTCTGAAACTGCTGAGCCAATTGGAATCAAACTTAGCTACAATAGTCCTAAAATTGCATAAAGGTGTTTTAGTAGTCAGGTCTTTTTCAAAGATAGCCACCAGCGGGAACATAGTTTTAACATTGGACCCTATGGGAAAACACATTCAGATATCTTCTCATCTAAAACCACCGAGCCAATTAGAACTAAATTTGGCCATAATAGTCTTTAGGTGGTCCCCTGCAAAAAACGTGTTTTTTTTTTCAGATCAGTGCTATATCCAAGATGACCGCCAGCGTTGAACCTAATTTTAACATTGGAAACTACTGAAAAATAAATTCAGAGATCTCTTAAACTGCTCTGCCAATTGGAACCCAACTTTGCCACAATAGTCCTTAGATAGTCCATTACAAAAAATGTTTCTCGGGTCTGCGATATATCCAAGATGGCCGCCAGCGGTGAACATAGTTTTAACTTTGGACCCTATTGATAATCACATTCAAAGATCTTCCCTGAAACTGCTAAGCCAACTTGAACCAAACTTGGCCACAATAGTCTTTGAATGGTCTCCTGCAAATAAGATGTTTTTCAGGTTAGCACTATACCCAAGATGACCATGAGCGGGTAACATAGTTTTAACATTAAACCCTATTGGAAAACACATTCAAATATCTTCTCCTCTGAAAATGATGAACCATTCGGAACCAAACTTGGTCACAATAGTCTTTAGATTGTCCTCTGCCAAATAGGCCAAAAAGACGCAACTGAAACACATTCAAAAGTCTTTGACACCACAAGGCAAAATTGGACCGCAGATCATTATATAACACAATGTTCATGATTTAGAAATAATTTTTTCTATGATAGGGGCCCTAAACACCTGTGGTGGCAGTTATCTTTCATTTTTAACAGTTACATCTTGTACAGGACTATATTGTCACTACGCTTTATTCACATAGAAGTAAGTAAAAAATAGTTTTCAAGATAAAGCAATTTACATTTTTCCCATAGTGTTCTATGATAAACTATGACCTGCTATGGTAGCTCCCCTTGATTTATGATCGGCACTTAATGATAATATTACCATTAATTAATATTTAATTACGATTAGCCATAATGGTCATTTTGAATGTCCGATCAAAACCAAATCGCAAACTTCAATCTCAAAAGTTTTATGAACATTTGTTTTATGTGGGGTTCCATTTAGCGTTTTGTTTCCAAAAAGAACATTTTAAAATGTTTTCTCATAGTGCACAATGTAAAAAATATATCCAAGATGGTCGGCAATCTAGAATTTTGGATTTCCACCAGGCGAGTTTATCTACTTTAGTTTCAAATGTCACAGCAGTTTCAAATAAGACTTCCTATAGGACCCTATTTATACTATGTTCCCCGATTTTGGCTATCTTGGATAAAGTACCAACATAATAATCACAACACGTAAATATCACAAACTTTGAAGGGGACTTCAAACGGACTATTTGGTCAACTTTGGTTTAAATTGATCATGCAATTTTAGAAGAAAAGATCTTTGAATACATTTCCAATATGCTTTATGTAGAATTACATTCTCGCTGTAGACCATCCTAAATGAGGTAGAAAAATAAAAGTCTTAAATTTGNCATCACGTTTGTCATATAATCTAGATTTCAGACGTCAATGTTCGTCAATGTACAACAAAAGGTCAAGGTATGAAGCAGAATCGGGTGTATCGGTTGTCTCTTTAATTTCAAGTTCACTGGGGTACCTAAATGAGGTAGAAAAATAAAAGTCTTAAATTTGAAGGGAACCACCAAAAGACTATGACGATCTAATTTGATTTAATATTGTTCAAGTGGTTACAGGGGAGAAGATCTTTGAAAGTATTTCCTAAAGTGTCCTATGTTAAATAATGTGTCCCTACTGGAGTACATCTTTGATGAGGTAGGAAAATATAAATCACACACTTTGAAGGGGACTACCAAGGGCACATTTGATCAAATTTTGCGAAAATTTTTCAAACGGATTTAGAGGAGATCTTTGAAAACATATTACATAAGATTCTCTGTTAATCTATGTTCCTCACTGAAGGACATCTTTGGTGAGGAAAGAACATAAAAATTACATTTGACGGTGACCACCTAAGGTGTGTTATGATCAAATTTTGTTAAAAAATTCCAAAACATAAATTTTGTTTCTATTCATCCACGTTATTAAGTTTCGGGTAATAACCTTTTCTTTTTGACGCTAAATGTAATTTGAGAGTATTTTGATTGCTAACGCTCCTATTTTTTTCCTGGTTTTATATAATTATTACAAAAAAGTATGCGACGTGCAAAATAATAAGCGTAAACCGGTGCTAGTTGCGTCCTGAATTTGCCATGAGATAATGAGCACAGATCATTGTTGAATGTCCCATAATGACGTAAAGATGAAGAACAACAATAAAAGCTTTGTTCCATTGCTAGGATTTACTCTGTATTGATAGACACTTTGTCTCATGTACATTTACTCTATGTTCTAATTTAGAAACTGTATATAGTACTTCATTTCCCTAACATCAATTGTATTCTACTCTACAAACATTTTTTATTACGATCAGCTCAGACATTGTCTCATGTGCATTTACTCAATATCCCATGCCCTTCATTTATTCTTATTTGTATGAAACAACGGCAGAAGAATACCGAAGGAACAAAGGAGTAAGATTTACACAAGTTGAAGTCCAAAGACACGGCAAAAACGAAACGAGAACAAAGAAAACAATGACGTTAGACACAGAAAACAATGACGTTAGACAGATACAAAGCACAGAAATAGAAATAACAACATTCAAAACAAAGGCACTGAATTCCGGTGAAATTGAGAGTGACATCAGGTGATGAATTATTCGCGAACAGTTTTGCTGGAAATTTTAGCACATTTAAAGGATTTTTTTTCAGAATTTCATTGAAAATTTTCATTTTTGAAGTTTGCATTGCGAGAACTTTTATTACAAAATATTAGATTTTTCGAAACCTTGTAAGACAAGTTTTGCAGCCAATTTTAAAGCATATTCATTCAAATAAAAATAATCTTTTTATAATATTTTTGATCGTTATCAGTCATTTTAGATTGCTAACATAATTGACTATAATTCTGGGTTACATCAGGAAATAATTAAATATATTTTTTGAATTCTACAGACTTTTTAATTTATTTTATAAAAAAGAAAAAAAACGAAAAATTTTAACAATTTCCTGAATTTTAAAATAAAATTCTACTTTTAAACTCTTCTACTAATTATTTCATCTATGCTCACTTCGTTCACTGATGATAAAATATTGTACATTTCCTCCAATATCGTATAATGAATGTAATTTGTCATCAAAACAATGAAACTACAATGGTTTTATCAATATTGTCACAAAGTATTATTCTATATAATCTCACAGATGATAACTACTTCTACATTGATAATTTATTCAATACAAACTAATCCTATAGCTGTGTCTATTCCGATATCTTCCTCTCCTACTCAGAATTTTCCTTCATAGAATAAAGTAACTATCCTCTAGTTTTTGAAATAAAAGACAAAAAAGAACAAAACTCAGACGTGGATTCAAGTTTGATTAAAACCAAGAGTAACTAAAAGGACAATAACTCCTACATTAGTGATTAAATTTTCGTCAGCTTTGTTGGTGAGGTAATCCAGATGATTTGAACATTTTAGCAATATAAATTTAACCTCTATCTCTTGGCTCTTGTTAGGGGTTCAAACTGTAAGTGCTTTAGAGGAAATAAAGATAAGATGGCTGAATCTATCGGCTAACGAATAGCAAAGTAAAATGGAAAAAAAAGAAAAATCTAAAAGTAACAAAGATGTAACACCAATGAAAACATCAAGACAAAGACAGCGCGCCACAGAACAAAAGCACGGACAGTGTGAACGATATTGGAAGTATAAATGGGTGCTCCGGAAGACAAATTACTAAGGATTTGGTTTCAGTGTATAGGTTTTTGTAATACTCAAGTCTTCTTTAGTATAATCCATTTGAAAAAAATTGAAAGAAATCATTTTTTTACTCTTTTATTTTCTTTTTGCAAAACCTCATTAAAACATTTTTTATTCCAAAATTAGACTATTGCATACGTTTTTACTGAAAAAAAAAATGATATGCGGCGTGAGAAAGTGGGGCTTGGAAATGTCTGAATCTTAGCACAGAATAATAATTATTGTAAATTGCATATGATATAGTGGTCTTAATAACTATTCTATAATTTATTCATTCTTGCTACAGAAGATTGATAAGATGCGTCTTATATTTAATCAATAGGGTCAGATCTACACCAAATGGTAAAAATGACACATGTATATAGAAACCTCAAATTAATAGAACTGCTTTAAAAAACGAAATAAATTGTCACACTGACGAAAGCGCACCCAAAGCTTTATGTGCAAGTCCACGACTAAAATGTTACGCAAAAACTGGCACTAACTTAGCTGTGTTATTTTTACAAATACCCGATTTTTTAATATTTTAACCCGATTTCCTAACATCCCACACAAAATTTTCCAGCAATACGGTCTATTTGATGCAGTGAGTTACACCTGTCAGTTTAAAAAATAACTGAATACCGAATTTAATGGACTTTAAATTCTGCATATGCGCATTTCGACAACTTATGTCTCTTCAGTGCAGATAAAATCCAAATGTTATCCAAATACTAAACAAAGTATTGCTTAGGAGTAACATAAGAACAGTCCTGTAAATGCCACGCCAATAGAAGGAGCCAACCTATGAAGCAGTCCTTGTTACATTGAAGCATGTGTGCATAAGAATGAATATTGGATGTAACTGATTATTTCAAAAATCAGCTTCATCTTATATTAAAAACCAGGTCTTTTGGGAATGCAAACCCTGTAGCCTTATTATGAAACTGAATGTATTTGATGAAAGTAGCATTTTGTTTCACAACTTTTGTTTAATTTAAACAAAATCTTTTTTTAATTCCACTGAAATGAAGATAAAACAATCATCATACAATATACTTAGTTATGGAGAAAAGATACGTAGACTTAATTTGAGTAATCAGAAATAAAGGTTGGTTCTAAGACTCATTACAAGCAATGCAGTATAACGCTTTCTTAAGAACTCGGCTATAGCAAATTTATTATGTATAAGCCGTAATAGAATAGCCAAAAATATTTTCAATTTTAATGATTTTTTTATACATCGGCAAACGAATACCGAAGCAAAAATAGTAAAGATGAAATCCCAAAATCAAAAATCCAAAAAAAAACGGCAATTTATATTTAAAACGAATTGAGACAACATGACTAAAACAAAACAAACAAACAAGAATGAACAAGAACGCTACAAAACTGAAGCATTAGCAGTGCGAACCCCTACAAAAACTTGAGGTACTATCAGGTGCTCCGGAAGGGTAAGGATGGTCTGCTCCTAGCGTGGCACCCGCCACGTTGTCAATAAAAATTCCGGTTTAGTCATAGACGGTGTTTGTCAGTCCGATAATAAACTCTATAGATCTATCCAAAGATATCTATTCTCATCTGTGAAATAGAAACATCGTAGCACTCTGCTAAATTCTGATGACGACCGTAAAACTTGTGAAGTGACAATTTGCAACAGTGTTTGAACATATCCTTGTTGTATAAGTTTTCCAAGATTCCAATTCTCACGTAACATGAGTTACATAAGAATAATATTTGTTGAATGCTTAATGTTCTATTCATACATATGTAATGCATTATATTGGCTCGACAAGATGATACTTTCAATAAATAGTGCATTTTTTTTACAACAGAAATAACCAATTTCTTTTTTATTTAAAAAAAAAAGTTTAATGAAAAAAAAAATAATAATTGGAAACATTAGTCCTACCTTGATAACAACGAAATATAAAATTGCTCTTTCATGTTAAATTACACAAACAATTCTTATCATATCAGTCCTTAATAGTCGATAATAAAATAGATTCTTACCTGAAACCATGTATGCCACAACGCTAAATACATTGAAAGAGACAGAGTTTCTGGTTGGTTCGTAATTTGAAGTCATTGGAACGTATTTTTAAATCAACTAACTGCTTTGTGATCGGATAATATATCGAGAGAAAGGAGTAGGTTGGAACAATTCTCCTTCAATATATTGTTTTGTCTTCATAATAAATTTTAATCAAATGAATTCAGAGTTTTGATGCCATTGCTGATAAGATTATTTAACTACAGTTCCCATATTCTGTACTGATTAAGTACATGTTATATGGAAATTGATATTTGATAGACCAAATATCTTTCTGTGAGAAAAATTTGCTTTTTCTTCCACGAATATTGTTTTGATTTCGTTGCAAGTTGCAAGAACTATTAAACCAGCAATTCATATTAGTTCTGTTCAAATATATTTTATTTGAAAAGTTCATTCAATTGAGAGATTAAATTAGTTTTATATGCTAATTTTTGACTACATGATTTGTTTCAATATTAAATATCACGAAATTTGAATTGAAACATTT
>MJUU01021562.1:209438-219911 GCA_002080025.1 Modiolus philippinarum
AAACAGTTGTTTTACACCCTGGGCATAATTTTTCTCAATATTTTTGAAATCAAACTATTAATAGTCGTTATTTTTACAAAAAGAATTTAAGGATATATGGTTTTTAGATAGAATTCCAAAAAATAAGTGGTCTTTGAGACTTTCAGGAAATTTACCAAGATTGGAATCAAATATTTTTTAAATCAAATTGATTAAACTGTTTGTCCTGAACTAAATAAACTATTTTAGTATGATTGCTAGGTAGAATTCCAAAAAAAAATAAGTGGTCCTTGACACTTTCAGGAAATATACCAAAACTCGAATCAAATATTTTTGTAATCCAATTGATGAAAGTCTTTGTCCTAAATTAAAGAAGCTATTTAAGTATGGTTGCTAGGTAGAATTCCAAAACATAAGTGGTCTTTAAAGAAAATTTACCAAAATTGTAATCAAATATTTTTGAAATCAATTTAATAAAAATGTTTGTGCTAAACTAAACAAATATTTTAGTATGGTTGCTAGGTAGAATTCCAAAAAAAATAAGTGGCTTTTGAGACTTGCAGGAAATTGACCAAAATTGGAATCAAATATTTTTGAAATCCAATTGATGAAAATGTTTGTCCTGAATTAAAGAAGCTAATTTAGTATGGTTGCTAGGTAGAATTCCAAAAAAATAAGTGGTCTTTGAGACTTTCAGGAAATTTACCAATCTTGAAATCACATTTTAGAATTCTAATTCTTCAAAATCTCATTACTCTAAAATACATAATTATATGCTCAAATTTCAGAAAATATGAGTCTCTGACATTTTCAGGAAATTTACCAAAGTTGGAGCCGGAATCATAATTCCGAAAGCTTATTGGAAATCTACAGGCTACATGCAACAATTCTGCAGAAAGAGTTTATCCCTAAATCCAAAAATGTAGGAGGAGTTTGCCTCACATGCCACATGTGTCAAAATCTACAACTTTGGGCCTTTGTCAAAACCAACATCTTGGGGCCTCATGTTTGCACCAAGATAAGATAAAAATTGCACATCTACAGACTCTATGCAGCAATTCTACAACAAAATTAAATTCATGAATGTATGAGTTTGTGTCACACGCTTCATTTGTAAAAATTGACATCTTTGGGATTCTTGTTTGCACCAAGCGCAATATCAAAAATCTGAAAGCTAATTGCGCAGCTGCAGACTATATGCAACAATTCTACAACAAAATTAAATCCCTAAATCAAAAAATGTAGGATGAGTTTGAGTCACAAGAAAAGTGTGACGTACGGAAGGACGGACGGACAGACGGAGCTTAGAACAATATCTCCAAGCTTTCTTCAAAAGTGCGGGGATAACAAATGTGCGTTGCTGGACCAGTGCAGTAAATAATTGAATCGTAGACATTGCTATCTAGTACAGGTGAACCGTCACTTTGCAGTAACTCTATTGAACTCTTGGCATCGTGGCAGTTTCGAAATAATCACACCTTACATAAAAAAAGTTAGCAAAAGGGGATACAATGATTGAAGGTATCCCTGTCTCGTTTACAAATTCAGTTGTAGACAGTCACCCCTGGTAGGCAATGAAGGTTTATGATTCCTTGATTAAAACTGACATTAAAATTACTCTAAACTTGGGCTAACTTTTTTTAAATTTACTTTGATTATTTGATTTAAGGTAGCACAATAGTCTTCTGAACCTGACTTTGAAAGCCTGTAACTTTATTATTAATAAAGATACACTGACAAACCAGTATCAAATTAAAGAAAAATGGTCAAATTTGCTCTTAATGCTCATTTCAAGAGTATTCCTTTTAAGTATCAATGTCTAATTTACCATATTTGGCAAAAATTTGAGTTTTTGAGGTAAAATGTTTAAAATGAAAATAACTTTTACATCTTTACTGGTAGCTGAATTCTGTTTGCTTTATCTGAAAGATCCATTAAAATACAACAAAACCGTGTCTCAGATTTTTGATGTAGTATCTGGTTTGAAAATAAATGAAATTTAAATTTTAACTTTAAGAAATTTTTCTTTTTTCAAAATTTAAAACTGATTTAATTTTAAACTAAAAATTCAGATAAAGCAAACAGAATTCAGCTACCAGTAAAGGTTTAAAAGTTATTTCCATTTTAAAAAGATTACCTCAGAACTTATATATAATGTGCCGTTTCTTTTTCTTTTTCTTTTTTTTTGCTTGTTTGTTTGTTTGTTTTTTGTTTGTTTGTTTTGTTTGTTTTTTCTCTTTTTTTCGTTTCGATATGTTGTATAAAGTCTAACAATTGTTTACAAATACTAAAAGCAAGATATGTACTATTATAAAAGCTGAAAGAATTTCATTAAAAAACGATTGTTCAAGAAGAATAAAGAACCGTTTCGAGGAATGTCACGCCAGGATATGTCTGAAGAAGTGTTGTGTTGATAATGGATGATAATGGTATATTGTCCATTCACATATACATCATATAAGATTAAATGACAAACCAGTTTGAGAACTATTAATTCTAACTGAATGCTTTTGATTGTCTTTTTTTATAATAAAAATTATTATTATTATTATTATTATTATTATTATTATTATTATTAAGCAACAACAGTGCAGTATTTGAAAGTCTGGAGAGCGTCACTCGTAAATGCAGTAGTCGATCATTTCGGGGGAACTTACATACTTAAAACAACGGCAGTAGAATACCTAAGGAACAAACGAGTCAAATTTACAAAAATCGAAGTCCAAAGACATGGCCAAAACGAGAACACAGAAAACAATGACGTTAGACAGATACAAAGCACAAAAATAGAAATCACAACATTCAAAACAAAGGCACTCACAGTGTGACATCAGGTGCTCTGGAAGGGTAAGCATGTCCTGCTCTGTTAACAGCACCTGTCACACTCTGAGTGAGTCAATCCAGGATAATGTCAATGTCGGTAGTCAAATCAGGAAAGACGTGAATCTAGCTGAAAATGTCCACTTTCATTTAGGATACTGACACCTTTCAATGATGTTATGGTGACGGCCATAGAATTTCTTGAGGGATGAAATTAACATAGGTTGAACAAATACCTGACTAAGCAGCTTTTTGGACAGTGTACAAACTACACGCTCGACAGTAACGAATCAACTGTGAAATGTACACTCCATAGGCACGAGAGGTAGGTATATTGCTGCTAAGAAAGGGAAAGTTCACAATTGGGAAATTAACATTATCACGCTTGCCATATAGCTTAAGATTTCAAACGTCCATCTTCGTCAATATACAATAAAAGATCTAGGTACGAAGCTGAAAAATCAATTGAATGATAAATATCCCTTTTTTGTTTCTCAACCAATGGAATTTCTTGGCAAAGAGCAGCAGGGTAGACACAGGTGGTATTCATTTTCTGCACAACAAACGACTCAATTTGCGTTCCAACATTATTAAATGTATCCAATGAAAGACTATTACTGTTTTCTCTCATTATAAAATTAACTTTATTATATGTTTCCGCTCGATTAGGCAGAATGCTTAAATAATTAAAATCTTTTAAATTGAAACAATTGAAAACATGCAGTCCTTTGTGCAGGAAAATGTTAAATTTTCATTGATTGTAATTAAGAAATTAGCATATCTGTTCAAACCAATATAGAAATGGGATTTTGAAGATCTGTGTAAATTATTGAAATAGTTTTAAAAATGAAAATATCATAACTATCATACTGCTTTGTTAAGATCATTGTCTAGGTGAAGTCTACTGTTTCCATACCAATGTTTATGTGAGCCTACACAGTAAAACATAATTTTTCCAAAAAACATTTCTGATCATTTTTATATGTTTAGATTATAGTCTGTTACATCAGTCAAATTATATTTTCATTACAAATAGAGAGGATTTTCAATATGGAGAGGATGAGCGTAAATGTTTTAGACATCTATGGGATGAGTGATATTTAGAACGATTTCAAACCATTTTGCATTATTCTCCATTTGTATTAATTTGAATTACAGTGTTTTTGAATTTTTGATTGTATGAGACGTATCAATATAGCAAATCGACAGATATGAAGAACCCACAAAAACCAACAAAAGAAAATAAATACACTTCAGTCCTTTGACATCAGTTCTCGCTTTCCGATGTTAATTAATATGATATATTCACATTTAAAACTTGTATTATATTCGGAAATTATTCGTCAGAGTCTTAAATGTTATTTAAAATAATTCATGCCAATTTTTTTTTTTAAATACATGAATTTTAAATGAGCTCAGACATCAAATTTGTATAGGACTGATTTGTTTTGTTAGCTATGGAAATAGGATACATACTAGTATTGAAAACAGAACACAGGCGGTTCCGGTTCCTCAAGCAATCTAAGAGCACGATGTAACCGGGCATCGTTTGATAAATATGCTTTCATTGCATAAAAAATAAAACGACACACCTTAAAAGGGGCAATTTAAATAGACCTTTGTCGGGAAACGGATGACAGTGATTGTAAGAGCACTTTGCCAGTTTAATTAATATTTGTTGACAACCTCGCATCCATGACCAGGAAAGATATGGACGTAGCGTTGTTCGACAATTAGCAAAGAATTCCGCTCAAACCGGTGCTAAGGGCCGTCTTGAACTTACTATCAGGTATGAGTTAATCTCATTGTTGAAGGCCTCATGGCGACTTCAAGATGAAGAACAACAATAAAAGCGTTGTTCCTTTGCTTGTTTTTATCATGTATTTGTAGAGACTTTGCCTCATGTACATTTATTCCATATCCTTTCATTTACCATTAAACTTTTGCAAAATGAAGTGGTGGAGGGAACGTACAAGAAAGACGGTGAAAACATGATTAAATTGCCTTAAATAACTTAGTAGCTAAGTTGCTTTAAATTAAGTTTCTGCAGATGGTCATTTCGAATGTTGAATGTTGTGTATTGTATTTTTGTGCTTTGTAGCTGTCTTAAGTTATTGTTGTCTGTATTCTCGTCTTTGCCATGTCTTTGGACTTCGATTTTTGTAACAACCACTTCTTCGGTATTCTACTGCCGATTTATCGACAATTTATATCTTACCAGCGATGACCAACTCAGTTCATTAAAAGTGCAAAACTGAAAGATTTATCGAAGCTGATAAAAACAATTTACCCAAAAGAAGAAGTCAAAACGCCGGATCACGGTTATAATTCTTTGTGTGAAATGTACACGAAAAGGATGGGTTGCAATAAGGCCGTTTTCCAGCCCACCTGGAATTTTGATATAATATGTTCCAATATAACCAACAATATGTGTAGATTAAAGTTGTATAATAAAATATCAAATCGCTCATGTGCAAGTTACGTGATCACGTGATTTTTCTAGGTCTATTGCTAAAAGAATAAATAGAGTATGAAAATAATAAAGATGGACACGGAGCCAAAACAACAATGAACATCATTTTGATATTATAATAATGTGCATATGGTGCTATTCTATCCATGATATAATTCTTTTTTATTAATCAATTTCTTTTTCGAATGGAAATAATTCAGTTAAAACAGATAACTTTTTATGAGAAAAATCTACACTAAAACATCATTTTTCGCGGTAAAAGGAGTATTTTGCCATCCTATATTCTGATATTTTGTTGAAACTAGTATAAGTATGAATTTGTGCTTGTCCGACATATTTTCCATAAACATTTGTACTAACACATATTTTCATATATATTAATATAAAGTCGAAACAAAATATCACGCCAGTGGGTCTAAATAAAATGATTTTGTCGACCTATACTCTTTATATGGTTTAGTATTTGTTTTACTATTCAGATTTTATTTCTTGATTTCCGATTTTGTGGGCAAGAATACAAACACTGAGACATTGTTTGTTTAAAAATGAATATTTCAACTCTTAGTTTTGAGCACGGCTTGATAATGAGTTGACTATGCCTACTGCACAAATACCAGCTGCACGAGAAGGCATTTTACTGATAGAACTTTTAGTTTCTTTTCTTTTTTCAAAGAAGAAGCCCCTTATTTCAGTTTTATTCCAAGAAAAGAATCAACTTTGAATAATTATGGAATCACTTGTCTAACACAAATACATAAGTATCCCAGAGCAAGTTTTGCATTTTGCTGCAATCAATTTAAACATATTCTCGGGTATGGAAGATCATTATAATTTCATTGTGAGAGCTTTCCCTACCTACTATGAAGCTTAACAAGAACAACTAAGCAGTAAATAAAGGCCTTTAAAACAAAAGATACATGTATCTGTTATATTTTAACTCTGGCAGGTGATTGTTAGATTCCTTTATTAAACATCATCCTTGCTCAAGTGTCAGCTGTGTAGAAAGGTTATAGGCGTTCCTGTAACATATCGAAAAGGTGACCCTTTTCTTATTATAGATCAATTCTGCTAAAGGACAGTAACAAAATCGAAGATATAACATAGAGGTAACATAAGAAATCTACGAGGTTAAAGATACAAAGAAATTGGAAAATAGGAGATAAAATTTCTTCGGAAATTCGTTTTTACATATGTACAGATGATTCTTAAAAGCAATTAATTATAATCAAAGGCTAATTAATGTTGTTTCAAATACATAAAAACACATTTTACATCGGAAAAACCAACAAACAATAAACAAAATATATAGCATTTACCTACTTAACTAAAGTAGATCGTGTTCTGCTTATTTAGCAAATCGCCAGGTTAGAAAGAAACGCTCTTACAAGGTCTCTAAAATACTAGCAAAACCACATTTACTGAGAATTTTGATGTGTAAAAAGATATAATTTGCATATATGAATGGATAAAACTTTGATAAACGAGGCAGATTACATAATAGAATATCATAAATACATTGAATTTTCACTTTAAAAAATATACAACTTTTTCAATTTTTATATGCCTTGCACGCGGAACCAGCTCGGCATTTTGCATGCATAATTCTTATTTAATAAGAAATCTCATATATAATCCGAATGTAAGGGAGGGTTAAAACTCAGTTAGAATATACCCATGTCGATTATTTTCCATAGGCTCAATGTTAATTGCCATGAAGAGGGGTATTATAAATTCAATAGAATGAAGCAATGCTTTCAAAAAATTCACATCTGGTCAAAAACTGCAAATGTTCTAGTGTTGAAATGTATCAGAGAAATTATGCTTCTCCTAAATTTTCTTTGGTCAAATCAGTGGGATGATTTAGCACCTAAATGCAACTCCTCATTTATTTTGAAATTTAAGGTATGACTGGCCGATGACAGTTACCCTGGCAACTCAAATGTTTTGCTCAAAAATATCACCAAATTACAAAAACAGGAAAATAGCAAACACCTACAATGGCCAGGAACTACAATCACATGCCACAATTTACAAGCAAACTGCACCAGAAAAACAATAATGAAAACAAGAGACAAACATAAATAACGATAGGAACTCGGGATAGTAAACGATAAACAAGGTTATTTTCAGGAATCATCGTTTTACCCTGGATATGTGATGTTGTCTCCTTGACATTTACCCCATTTCCTTTCTTTTTCTTATGTATAGAGAAAAATCTTTACTAGAAAGTGGAATTGTACCAAGAAACATCTTAGTATAAATTACATGACTGAATGACAAAGCAAAACAATACGAAGCTTAACTGTCATAAAATAATGACGTTAATTATCATTATTTATATAAGGCAAAGTCAAAATCCTTAACATCATATGATATTGTGATAAAAATCTATTGTTCGTGCCTTCATAGCTAGTGATTAAAGTAAATTATGACGTATAGTAGTTGTCAGCTAATTGAAACATATATTTATTTCCTATCATACTTGTATCGTTAACAATAGAAAAATGTATCTGGGATGAATGTTACCTTCCGAAATATTCGGAAAAAGTTGATAGTTTCATGAAGCCCAATTCAGATTGTCATGTTTTGGTAAACTGGAATCAAGCTGTGGAGTGACAATTGTAATTTAAAAAATAAGGGTTGTGACGTATGCTTTTTTACGAAAGGATATGGTGTAAATGAACATGAGACTATAACACATATGTTAACTCCAACTGCAATCCAACTAGAACCCAAACATAAGAAATCAATAATGTCAAAAATAATTTAAAATGCATAAAACTAAATGAAGTTCGAATAATCAGAATATCAAATATCAAATATGTTTCAAATTAAGAGATTTGATACAAGTAAGAAGTATTTCTTTCGTGGTGCAAAGCTCTTTTAGGGTAAACAATATTTTATTCAAAAAAGTCATACAAGATAACAAAATTAAATGAAAATACATAAGTAAAAAACTCTTTTATAAATTCCTCTCTAAATTGATATCAGTAGTGGCTACAATATTTTGCACATAATAATGATGTCTACCAGAGAAAACAAAAGCCAATGTAAATTCTTGTCTTTCAAATGCTTTAATATTAGCTTAGCTGAAGAGACATATTTGATTAAAATAATTATCCACATAACTAAAATTTACCTCAATTTTGATATTTTGTTATTAAACAAAAATACCGGCTATTTCTTAATGCTGTAGAGGTTTTCAACGGGTATAAAAGATCACAAAGAGAAAATTTTCATAAAAATTAACAAAAACAGCGGAAGCAATATTAACCATGGTTCAAGCTGTTTAGCACGGGACATCAACAACTGTGCAAGCGAAAATACTGAAGGTAGGGAGACTCAAAAGATTTAACATTGCTTTGACAATTTGTATAGTGTTGTAACATTTTCTGAAGTGTTTGAAGTATTTAAACACCCTTGAAACGGTATCTTCTATAAACTGCGTACTCCGTGAAAAATCTGGTACAGTATCCTGAAAATTCAACATTGCAATTCGACTGCACAAGTATCACAATGGAATCGAAAAAGGATCACAGAAATAGTTATGATCTTTTGATCAATGACTGCACAATTGTGATCAAAGGTGTGGAGATTAAACCTCGTTGGCGTTGGGAATAAAATTCATAAGCGTTGCAATCGAGGATCACAAGCATTGCTTTAAAGGATTGTAATAGCTGTATTATCTACGATAGCATAACAAAACAGATTATGAAATATTTCTTTGCTCGTTTTCAAAAAATTGAGTTAAATGTGAATTATACTTCTTTTTAAGACCATTTTAAAAAATCTGTGATACAGGCAATTATAATAATTTAGCGGATAATGTCACTTTCTATGCTTCGTATAGAAATTTTTAAGTCTTGCAATAGAATGAAGGAGCAATGTCAAATTCTTAAAATTTTATCTAAAATTCCTTCACGGTACATGCTTATAGAATATAACATGAAATTTGGGTGTTCATGGGCAAAATATTTAACATGTTTTGATATGGAAAAAGACAGAGGAGTTCTCATATCCTACCAAATGTCAGAGCTGCCTTTATAATATTATTTCTCGATAAAATAGAGATAAAAAGCTGTCTGCATATGTTCAATCCAAATGAATATTATCAATAGTAATTCATATTCCAAACGTTTCACGAGCTAGAATGTCTAAATTCTACAAATTAGCGTTGTATATAGAAATATGCTGTTAACAGTACCATTAGAAAGAAAAATGTTTTATATCTAAATATACAGGTATTTAAGGGGTTCGCTACTCCATTTGCAAATAAATAGGATTTCAAATAAACATGATTTTATGTTAGAAAATTAAAAAAGAAACAATTTGAGTGAAAAAACCTGATAGGTTGATGATCCTGTTTTTGAGATTTAAGTGATTGAAAATTTGGCGGGAAAACAAACTCCTCTGATTTTTCATAGTATTAACATTAACAAGGTTTGACCATGAAAGAATCTGACAGAATAAATAGAATCCAATGGAATTTTTGCATAATGCTCACAAGCAACGGCA
Source organism: Modiolus philippinarum (assembly GCA_002080025.1). Lineage (NCBI taxonomy): Eukaryota > Metazoa > Mollusca > Bivalvia > Mytilida > Modiolidae > Modiolus > Modiolus philippinarum. The sequence goes on from MJUU01021562.1 coordinate 219,226, forward strand.
GTAGAATACCGAAGGAACAAAGGGGTGATATTCACAAAAATCGAAGTCCAAAGACAGGGCAAAAACGAGAACACAGAAAACAATGACGTTAGACACAAAAACAATGACGCCAGACAGACACAAAGCACAGAACCAGAAACCACAACATTCAGAACAAAGGCACTCACAGTGTGAACTCCAGTGAAACTAAGAGTGACATCAGGTGCTCCGGAAGGGTAAGCATGTCCTGCTCTGTTAACAGCACCCGTCACACTGTGAGTGATTCAATCCGGGAAAATGTCAAAGTCGGTAGTCAAATCCGGGAAGACGTGAATCTAGCTGAAAATGTCCACTTTCATTTGGGATACTGGCACGTCATATCTTTCAATGATGCTATGGTGACGGCCATAGAATTTCTTGAGGGATGAAATTAACAAAGGTTGAACAAATCCCTGACTAAGCAGCTTTAGGGACAGTGTTTTTGCTCTGTTCAAAAAATCACTGTACAAACTACAAGCTCGACAGTAACGTATCAACTGTGAAATGTACACTCCATAGGCTGGAGAGGTAGGTATATTGCTGCTAAGAAAGGGAAAGTTTACAATGGGGAAATTAAAATCATCACGCTTGTCATATAGCTTAGATTTCAAACGTCCATCTTCGTCAATATACAATAAAAGATCTAAGTACGAAGCTGAAGTAGGTGT
>MJUU01021563.1:3098-13733 GCA_002080025.1 Modiolus philippinarum
TAGTGCTTGTATTTGCTCACATTTGTTTTATTAACTTTTCACATTGTAAATATTTCCATTGTTGTATAACACAAGTTTGGCATACAGATAGGGAAGATCTATAAATTGCTTCTTTGTTTTTCTCTTGTCATTCTTTCAGTTACAATTTCAATATACTGAAAATGACAGCAATTCACAAATATCAAGATTTGAAAAATATACAGTACATAATTTTGAACCTTAGAAATTTCCTAGCCTGTTTGTTGCTTTTTTTGTTTTTTTTTGTCTGTTATGTATTGTAACTACTTACATATTCAGCATCTTTGACAACTGTATTAGTAATCAATAAACCTTCCTGGTACCATCGTTTTGGAAATGGTTGCCATTCCTTTAAAGAAAAAGCATATATGATTCAAAAATATTGAAAAGCAGTGACATATTTTTGAATGATTAAATTATACTTGTGACATACAGTTTTGTTTTTTAGGATTCAAGGCAGTAAATGATATGACATTACTCAGAGGCTACACTGAGTTTTCCAATGTTGCAATAGAAGAGATCATGTAAAGTCTTTGCTTTACCCTTGAATCCCATGCTTTGATTTTTTATCAAAAAAGGATTTGCTAGTAACTTTGCTTAAAAACCATTTACCAATGCATAGCTATGTTACACCACAAAACAGTGCTAACACCAAGGTATTGCTAGGTTATAGCTCTATGCAATACAATAACCAAAGCTTTGTAATGCCCTTAAGAAAAGTTTTCACTAAGGCATTGCTAAGTTATACCTGTAGGCAATGTTAACACCAAGATACTAGTATTGCTAGATATACCATATGCCATACAATAATCAAGGCTTTGTTAATACTTACACCAAAGGCATTGTTATACCCTAGATAATACTAACACCAAGGCATTGCAAGTTTATACTCCTATCAACCCAGACCTCCTATTGTTTTGTGAAAATTCACTTAAACCAGTTCTGTGAGATATGCCTTCCCCCTTATTAACCTGTGCTACTATTATGACATAAATTAAATAAATAATTACAAAAAAAGTAATCAATCTATCAACCATGTCTTTCCTTAAAACTTTAATTGTATGTTACAGTCTTTATAACTCATATAGTTTAGTATTGTGTATAAAAAAATCTATACACCCTAGATAAATGATAAATACAAAAGTTATAATTCCTACATCATAATATAATATTTCACTAATTGTTAAATCTATAATGTACTAAAAATAAATTTAAAAATAGATTTCTGAAATTGATTTTTGAAATGTCAAGTGATGGCGTCTTTGAAATTGTTGATGATTATCCAAGCATTCGAGATGTCTTGGTGTTTTGGCATTTAACTGTAGATGAAAGTCATTGATACATATCATTCCCCATTTAGTACTATCATTTAAAATGTATGGTGTATAGAATAAGGTACTATGACACTCTGTATGAGTATTTTTATAAAACATCAACTAAATTATATTCTTTCTGGATACCAATGAAAGTTTTTGTCAAATACAGCTATCTAGGAAAACAAAAACTGACAGAATTTCTCTCCCTTTTTTCCTTAAGTATTTTTCATGTCAGATAACATAGAAACTTGGCAGCAGTTGTCTCCCTTCTCCCTTGTGAACTTACCCAATTTTGACAAAGAAACCTGTGGAAGTACTTTTATTCGTTCATACATCAATTTTCGTAGTTTTCATAAAAATTACTGTTTCGTTGGCACTTAAATGCGTGGTTTATAATTCTATGCAATAAAACTCAATAGAAAAAATGCATTTCGTTGGGAACTTAATTTTGTGGTTTTAGCGAACCACGAAATCCACGAAATTGGAACCCAACGAACAATAGTACTTTCACAGTATCTCCCTCTCTTCCTTGTGTACTTTTCATGTCAGTTACCCATAGTTTGACCAAAAAAAAGACATAAGTTGTCTCTTTTTATGTCAGTTACCCATAGTTTGACAAAGAACCATACAGTGGTTGTCTCCCTTTNAGTCACCTGCCAGACTGACATGTACTACCCAAGACCAACCTACATACCAAATATTATCAACCTACCACTTCTAGTTATTGAGAAATGGACTTAAGCAGAAAAACTTAACATGGCCACTGAACGGCGAAATTGAGGTCAAGGACAAAAGTCACCTGCCAGACTGACATGTACTACCCAAGACCAACCTACATACCAAATATTATCAACCTACCACTTNGGAAAGTTTCGCACTGACCAGAGTCTATGTATTGACTAAAATGAAGATTCATAAGTACTTTTTTTATCCTATTTTTTCATATTAATGGAATTCTTAACAAAATAATGTGTAAAAGGAAAGTTTTGCACTGACCAGTATACATGCTTTGTTTTGGTGTTTTAACCTGGATATGGGATGTTGTCTCATTGACATTTACCCCATTTTCTTTCTTTTTTCATATGTAATGACTAAAATGAAGATTCTTAAGTATTTTTTTAATCACATTTTTTCATGTTCTTGAATTGCTACGAACTATCAGATACATGTATCGATAATGACTTTTGATCTGACTAGGAATTATAAATCAACGCTCGGTGAGATTCGTTTCGCCGGTAATTTTTCAATTTACCTGTATCAGTCATCCGTCACCGATCATCCGTGCATAATTAATTAGTTTTCTTTCTATTCGTCATCCGTCATGATTCAAGAGTCAAGAGTCGCATCATTCATTAGTCATCAGTTAATTTTACTATCCGTCAGCCGTCAAAAGTCATAATTCAGCGATCATTCAGCGATCACTCACTAGTCAACGATCAGTCAAAATGGAATGTTGACTGATCCAGGGACTGTATATGTTTTTTCTCATCACCAAATTAGTACAGGTTTTGGAATTGAAGGATTATGACCCCGTCAATTTTAGGAAAATGTATGGGTGTTCCGCGGAACACATGTGTCGCCTGCACTATATATATAAAGAATTCCTGTTGTGTTTTACAATGACAAAGTCCAATGATAATCAGAAAAAAATCAAAATTAATGAGAAACTAAATGCATGGTGCACATCTGCAATATATATTGAAACATTCCTGCAAGTTTGGTTGGAAAGTACCAAGTAGTCTAGGAGGACTTTTGGATAATGGAGGTATACCCTATGACCCAAATAAGCTAAAATGACAAAGTCCCAAGATAGGTAGAAAATCTGAAAAAATAAAAAAAAAATGAAAAATCTACAGTGCATATCTGCAATATATATTGAAGCATTCTTGCAAGTTTGGTTGCGAAGTACCAAGCAGTCTAGGAGGAGTTGCAGATAATGGAGGTATACCCTATGACGCCAATAAGCTAAAATGACAAAGTCGAAAAATAGCTTAAAAATCTGGAAAAACAAAATACATGGTGCACATCTACAATATATACTGAAGCATTCCTGCAAGTTTCGTTGGAAAGCACCAAGACGTTTAGGAGGAGATGTGGATAATGTAAAAATTTTTGAGCCATACAGACAGACAGACGGACGGACGGACAGACAGATAGACAGACGGACGGACGCAAGACGACGGAAAGTGATCCCTATGTGTCGATCCTGCACTAGGTGCAGGCGACACAAAAATGGGCTGAATCAGGTGTATTCCTAACGAGCAATTTCCTTTCTGTATTAATAAGCGAGTAATACTATCATAATTGTACAGATGACGGCCTATATAACTAGTAGAAAAATACTTAGGTATAAATATGTCTCTCTTGATTACAATACATGCATATTATGTAAAATCAGCTTCTTACGAAAAAAGTTATAAGTATAATCATTTATCATATATTTACAGTGTTTTCCATGTCGAAAAGGTTGTTGTATTCCACAATTACAAGGCGTTGGCATTCATATCAGCTTAAATGATCTCAAACCCAATATAAATACAACCACCTGCCTCAAGTGAAAGGTGCTTGTTTTGAAAATAAAGGTGGTTGTTTTAACCACCTTTAAACAGGAATGGAAAACACTGATTTATTTAGTATTACATAAATTTTGAATATATGATACAACGAGTGATGCTTATCCTATATCACCATTGATTACATCAACCCCGGATTGCATGGCAAAATCCGTATCACATACCCTGTATCACACCCTTTTTCGGAACATGTCATCATAAATCGAAAAACCTCAGGTGACATCCACTTCAAAAAGAAGAAGAAGACAGCCGCATCTGTGAAGTTAGGAAACTTAAAACTTAAAAGGGATGGAGTTTATTAAACATGTTCTAGTTAAAATATTGACGAGTTGAAAAAATTGCAAATCAAAAATTACAACTGATAACTTTTAATTTCACAATTAAAGCGTATAATAAAACAATTTTTATTGTGTTTACATCTTGAAAGCAAGGAAAGGATTATGAAACTTTAATGCGCAGACAGAGGAAAATACCCCCAAATTTTTTTTAAATTATAAATCCTCATGATGAAAGTATAGTCTTGGTTCAAAAGTATTCCTAATAAATAATTTTAGTGTACTAAGCAGCAGTTTTCGAAAAATTATTGTGTGATTTTTTTTTAATAAACTATATTTCAAAAGATTCAGAAAGCTTTTATTTATTTAATTCTCTTCAGCATTTGCGCACATAATCTTTATTTTCCTAAGATTTGGGCCTAAATATAGAGTGAAAAGGTGATCAAAATTGATATCGTTAATTCTTACTAAATCAAAAGAAAATAATATTCGATTCTAAAACATTGAAAATGGACGTCATTTTGCATCTTTCCATTCACATCCACCAAGAAATGACTTCAACACTTCAATTTTAAAAATGCACAGTAAGAAATTAGTATATTCTGAATACTTTTATCCATAGGTTGTAATTAAGAGACTTAAGTTGTCCAAATACGCAGAAAAAATGCAGAAACTAAATGTACAGTAACTTCGGTATTTTGTTATTTTGTATATTTGATTTGTAAAAACAGTATTTAGGTAAGCAAACACTAATTGATTGGTCATATACTGTTTTGTCTAATCTTTGCAAAAAAAAAAATATTGGATATTGGATTCTAGGGTTGATACGGCATCTGATACAGATTTTGCCATGTATTATTCCCTATGTAACAAGAAGATACATGTAGATTAATATTTAAAAAATTACAGCCATCAAAAACTATAAGCCTTATACAATATCAGCATTTTTGATATATACAATGTAAGTATATAAAATGGATAACAGCATTAAACAGGTATTAATAAGTGAAAGTCATATTGATAATTATTTCGATTGAAAGTCCTGTTGTATAAGCTAAGTCTTTTTTGTGTTCTTCTTGACTTTTCTTTTAATTGTCACCTACAAAAAAAATTCCAAAAAATGTAGACCATTTCATTTACCACATATATTATGAAAACAAATTCATAATAATAAAACTACACAGATCTCTCAAATTAGTGTTGGGAATCAGATAATGAAATTATAATCGATTAATCGGAATAATCAGATGTAACTTTCGATTTGATATTCAATTAGAATTGGATATCTTTATAGTGCTTATAGAGTTTGGTTTTAACCATTTTTGCTTGGCTTTTGTATACAAACATATTGATTTTCACTGTCCATCAGAAAATGGATATGTATTTATGACCTGTTGTATTCCCCATACACGAGACATATGACAAAACAATTTTTAAAAGTTATATGGTTTATTAAGGGAACTGCTCTCCTGACAAAAAATTCAATATCTATTCTCCACCCATTCTAGTATTATTACACAGAAAAAAATACTGCAAAATTTAACTCACATCCTATTATGGATTATTGAAAATCATAATCGATTTATCGATTTCATGTTGATAATCTATCAATAATGCACTTTAATCGATTATCAATATCTAAAATTAAAGAACCTTAGTGAGCAAGGTCACATACCCCACCCCCCCCATATATCGGAAAATCCTGCATTATCTAAAAAAATCAAAAATCGAGTACTTTGCACATCTCTTACAGATGCATAATCATTCTGCAAAATATCTTACAAACTGTAGGAGGAGTTATCCAGGCAAATGATGTACCCTATAAGATTTATCTCGCCTAAAAATTACTAAGTTCAACAAATACTTTTTTTTTGTGAAAATTCATCAAAAATCAAATTCAAGTAGTAAGTACATCTTCAATACATGCACAATTGATCTGCAAAATAAAGACTTCCTACCTTAAAAACTGTAGGAGGAGTTATCCGGACAAATGATGTACCCTATAAGCATTATTTCACCAATAAAATGACTAAGTTCAACCATGCATATTTTTGTGAAAAATCAGCAAAACTGAAAATCCAAGTAGTATGCACATCTTTGATATATACAAAATAAATCTGCAAAATAAAAGTTTCCTAACTTACTAACTGTAGGAGGAGTTATCTGGACAAATGATGTACCCTATATGCAATATAATGCATAAAAATGACAAAGTTCAACAATGTGTAGTATTCTGAAAAATTATCCAAAATTAAAATCCAAGTAACATGCCTATCTTTGATCTGTGCACAATCAACCTGCAAAATAAGAACTTCCTATCCTAAAAACTGTAGGAGGAGTTATCCGGACAAATGATGTATCCTATATGCAATAAAATGAGCAAAAAATGCAAAGTTCAACAATGTGTAGTTTTCTCAAAAATTATCCAAAATCAAAATCAAAGTACCATGCACATCTTTGATATGTGCACAATCAACCTGCAAAATAAAAACTTCCTATCTTAAAAATTGTAGATGGAGTTATCCGGACAAATGATGTACCCTATATGCAATATAATGAGCAAAAATGACAAAGTTCAACAATGTGTAGTTTCCTGAAAAATTATCCAAAATTAAAATCCAAGTACCATGCACTTCTTTGATATGTGCACAATCAACCTGCAAAATAAAAACTTCCTATCTAAAAAACTGTAGGAGGAGTTATCAGGACAAATGATGTACCCTATTCAAATATAATGCGCAAAAAATGGCAAAGTTCAACAATGTGTAGTTTCTGAAAAATTACCCAAATCAAAAACCTAGTACCTTGCACATTTTTGATATGTACACAATCATCCTGAAAAATAAAAACTTCCTATCTTAAAAACTGTAGGAGGAGTTATCTGGACAAATGAAGTACCATAATGCAATATAATGAGCAAAAATGACAAAGTTCAACAATGTGTAGTTTTCTGAAAAATTATCCAAAATCAAAATCCAAGTACCATGCACATCTTTCTTCCTATCTTGATAACTGTAGGAGGAGTTATCTGGACAATTGATGTACCCTATATGCAATATAATGCGCAAAAATGACAAAGTTCAACAATGTGTAGTTTTCTGAAAAAAAATATCCTAAATCAAAATTCAAGTACCATGCACATCTTTGATATGTGCACAATCAACCTGCAAAATAAAAACTTCCAATCTCAAAAACTGTGGGAGGAGTTATCCGGACAAATGATGTATCCTATATGCAATATAATGCGCAAAAAATGGCAAAGTTCAACAATGTGTAGTTTTCTAAAAAAAATTATCCAAAATCAAAATCCAAGTACCATGCACATCTTTGATATGTGCACAATCAACCTGCAAAATAAAAACATGGCATCTTAAAAACTGTAGGAGGAGTTATCCGGACAAATGATGTACCCTATATGCAATAAAATGCACAAAAAATGGCAAAGTTCAAAAATGTGTAGTTTTCTGAAAAATTATCCAAAATCAAAATCCAAGTACCAAGCACATTTTTGATATGTGCACAATCAACCTGCAAAATTAAAACTTCCTATCTTAAAAACTGTAAGAGGAGTTATCCGGACAAATGGTATACCCACTTGATGACAGACGGACGGACGGACGGACGGACTGGCGGACCAGTCAAAAACTATATACCCTCCGCAACTTCGTTGCGTGGGGTATAATTAGTCAATTTCCCTGTGTAGAGTGTTCAACAATACTATTGACAATTCAAAGTTTAAACAGGTTCGTTTAACATACAATGAACCTTTAAACATGATGTATTTTTAAATGGACATAAAGGTTTTATAGGTCTTACAAAGGCAGAGCTTTATTATTTGCAAAATTGAATCTTTTACGGATTCATTCTGCATGCAGTTTTTCAATACTGATTAGGTAGTTTCAACTATTAACATACAATATAATATAAGACTTTTAACAGTAAAGAACTTAACAGAGAACAAACCCAACCTTGCTAAAATATGGACTGCAGAGATTCCGTTATTTTTACATCCATACAAGGCATGAATTATTGCAGGGCTTATCTAGAAAAAAGGCCAGTTCTTTTATTTAGGTTTCTGATGTAGTCATACCCCGCCCTCATTTATCAACATAAGGGCATCGTATCCACCCTCGAGCTTTAAATAAGCATAATAACAAAATACCAAACAGAGTTGCCAAGAGCCAAAATCAAAAGAGCAAAAAAGACAAAGTAGATTGAAAACCTAAAAAAATTGTAAACCACAATGGTCCTCACATGGTACAGGTATTGAGATTACAATTGCACACAATGCAGAAAATTCAAGTTCTGATTACTTTTACCTTCAAGTAAAAATATACAACACTGGCAGATTATCTATAAAGAATTACTGAATAAATGGCTAAGCCGAGAGCAGCATGATACAACTGCAGTAACAGACCCACTACAAAAATAATTCGTAAAGGTTCTGAGGAACCTGACGTCTCGCCTGCTCACTCCAATGTCATTATAATCTGATTTTATTAAGATGTGGTTGCTAAGTAGAACTCCAATATGTTCTTTGAGAGTATCAGGAAATTTACCAAAATTGAAATAAACACAAGGTTGCATGCATTGTCGTGCTAGGTACACCCCCAATCGTATTATTTTACACATTAAAAAGGGGAAAATGGCAAAGTCCCACTAAACAGGAAGTTGATATCATAAGGTAACCAAAATGGGAGACGACGAATTCCTCCTATATATGAAATCAAATACTAAATTTGAAATAAATCGGCACTGAGAAAAGTGCGATGAAAATTTTCACTATGTTCAATGAAACACAGCCAGTCAAAGATTGCGATCCCCCCTACCCCTTCTTGGACTCCCTACCCTTGTAAAAAAGACAAGTGTTTTTGAAACTAAATTAATCATTGTAACTGTAAAACACCAAAAAGATATGATTACGAGGAAAAATTTCAAAAAGTACAGGTTTCTGAGAATTTCAGGAAATTATCAAAATTAGAATCAAAGATTTTTGCAACCTGACTTTGAAAATCATCATTTTTACTGTAAGGAATTGAAAAAGATATGGTTGCTAGGTAGAATTCCCAAAAATAATGGGTCTTTGAGAGTTTCAGGAAATTTACCAAACTTACAATCACAAATTTTTGCAATCTGACTATCATGACTATGGAAAATTATCACTACTACTATAAGGCATCAAAAAAAGATATGGTTGCTGGGTAGAATTCCAAAAAAATAACAGGTCATTGAGAGTTTCAGGAAATGTACCAAAATTAGAATCAAAGATTCTTACAACCTGACAGTTAAAAGTCATCTTCATAACTCTAAATAATTGAAAAAAATATGGTTGTTAGGAAGAATTCCAAAAAAAATAATGGGTCTTCGAGAGTTTCAGAAACTTTAACAAAATTAGAATCAAAGTTTTTTGCAATCTGACCATTGAAAATATTTTTGTAAATGATATATTTCATTTTATTTCAAAAAGTGATCTTTATAACTACTGTAGAGGCAGAAATGTTCGTGGGGGATTAAATTTCGCTTATTTCGTGGGTGAGACTTATCCACAAAATTAAATCCCAAGGAATATAATTCATGCAGTAGAAATTACTATATATTATATGAATTCCATGAAAATTTGTCCACACAAATTAGATTTGAAGATTGAATCCACAAAATTTTAAACCCACGAAAATAAATGATTATACAGTATGCTGATGACAATACTCTGTCAAATAGTAGCAATGACCACAAGACGTTAAGAGCACTTTAGAATATGAAAGTGGTATTTTAATAAAGTGGTTTTCAGATAATCATATGAAGGCAAATCCTGACAGGTTTCAGGCTATCGCTATAGGTAGTAAAACTCAAAAAGAAAATATTATTTTCAATTTAGATGGGAATGAAATTTTATGTGAAGATGAAGTAAAATTACTTGGGGAAAACCTTTGATTTTAAATTAAATTTTGACAGTCATGTATCTAATACATGTATATGTAAAAAGGCATACAAGAAAATTAGAAAAAATCCAAGAAAGAGCTCTGCGCTTTATATATAATACACCGTACTCCTCATCATACTTAAGCTTCAGACCAAATATCAAATCATTACTACATACACAAGCTGAGAAATCCTCGACGAAAAATTTCAATATATGGCTATAATGGGAAAAATCAAAGTTATCGTCAAACAGGAAGTAGATTAGTGACGGATTTCTAAAGGGGAGACACAGTACATCTCATCATACTTAAGCTTCAGACCAAATATCAAATCATTTCTACATACACTAGCTGAGAAATCCTTGACGAAAATTTTCAATATATGGCTGTAATGGGAAAATCAAAGTTTTCGTCAAACAGGAAGTAGATGAGTGACAGACTTGAAAAGGGGAGACACTGTACAACTCATCATACTTAAGTTTCAGACCAAATATCAAATCATTACTACATACACAAGCTGAGAAATCCTCGACGA